>JRUC01000218.1:0-30012 GCA_000806385.1 Leptographium procerum
GATGGGGGAGGGGTGGGAGGGTTAGAAGAGACTCGATGGTTGCGGCTGGATCGAGCATTTTTTGAAATTAAACATGAAGCAATATTTTAGTCCGAGAATGACTATCCGTGCAGGGAACGTGGCCGCCCACAAGTTGGGCTGTTGGACCTTGGCCCTACGCCAGGAAAGGCAGCGGGCAACAGCGTCTTACCACTTTCCGGCTTTTACTTATTTAGGGCCAGCCATTTAATCTCACTATGTGTGCTACACAAGTAGGTCACTCATTCCTCGCCCAGCTGTCAAGCATGATCATTTTACTTTGTATTGTTGCTAACCCACGATCGTGAAAAGGCGCGATCGATGCACGACCAAAACAGCTCGCGGGCGAAAGAAAGAAAAAAGTGCCACGTCTGCTCGGTGAGCACCGGAAAATAGGAGAGAGAAAAAAGAAAATAAAGCATATGCAGCACTGTATCGTTTTTGCATGCACTTACGCAATTCCCCTCGAGCTTCCGACGCGCTAGCGCTGGGACGCGCCTGCGAAGTGGAAATTGCGAGTACGAAACCGTACTCCGTAGTGCATATCGCAGGGTGAGATCCTTGGGGTCCTTATCGTATCTGTAAATGCATACATATATGCCTATGTCCAATATTGTGATGGTACGGAGTACTCTACTCTAATTTCTTCCGAGATGAGAACTTTCGGCCTGCAGTACGCCCATGACGTATGGCGTACGCATCGTTGCCACGCTCTGTCTACTCTATACGCCGCAACTCCCCCGAAAAAACCAAACCTACCTTGTGCTCGTAAAATACGCCACTTCGTAATCTCAAACAGCTGCAGCGCCCTCCCCCCCAACGGCCTCCTCGGCACCTGGATCCTCCCCTGCCGGCGCTAGCATCGCCGAAGGGATATGGAACGCACACACAATGATGGTGGACAGGCTGGTGATTGCTGCTCCGTACATAAAGGGAAGGCCCACCCACAGGCCGCCCATATCTAGTCCTTTTTGCAAGGCTCCATAGAGTACGGGCCCGGTGACCATAAGGCCGGAAAACTCAAAGAGGCCGAGCATGGAGTTAAGCATAGCCTGATGATGAGGCTCGATGAAGGTGCTGAGCAGACTGCGCATCAGCGGGGTGAAGCCACTGCCCATGGAGAAGATGACGAGGGCTAAACGAGTGTTAGCAGAGTATCGCAGAGAAGGAAAAGAGGTGGAAGGCGGGCGCATTCTTACCAATCGACAGCATCCATGGAGTGACAGCGAAAGCTATCATCAGCGCACCGAGCACGCCGAATACGCCGCTGATGCGCGACAGTATCAGGTCCTTGGATAGAGGGGACAAGCCGAGACGGCGGGTGAGTAAGACACTGGCTGCTGGCAGGATGACGATGAAGAGTAGCAGGTTGGATGTGCTGCGGATGGTAAGTAGGAAAGCAGCCTGGAGAGCGGAAAGAAATGTGTCAGTGCGTGTCACGGAGGAAGAGGAGAGAGAGAAGTGAGAAGAATACATACCCGGCTCCAGGACCATTGGTAGCGCTTCGTTGCATACTGCAGCAGCAGCTCCTGCACGAAGCGACCAATGGTGTAGAATACGAAGGAGGACATAAGCAGCATGATGCGCCGGTTGGAGAAGATGAAGCGCCACGTCTCCAGGGCGTCGGTGCGCAGCAGGTGGACGACCTGTCCCCAGATGGACCGCAACTCTTTTGCCGGGAGCCCGAAAGCATCGTCGGCGGGACTATCGGGACTGTCAGGACTGTCGGCAGCAACCCGGACAGCGCCCGTGGCCTGGTCAAAGCCGAGCGTCTCTGGGAGCGGCAGCAGGACAAGGACGCTGACGATGGCGATGCCAACGCCGACGAGCAGCGGGGCCCAGCTGCTGAGCAGCAGCAGCGCGCCGCCGAGCGGGCTGCTGACCATGTCGGAGACGAGAAAGATGGCCATGGTGAGAAAGTAGCACGAGGCGCGTTCGGCCTGAGGCGTGACGTCGGCTAGGATGGTGAAGATCATGGCGGGGCCGACGGACGAAAAGCTGCCGATGCAGGCGAAGAGGGCGGAGAGATAGATGGTCCAGATGGGCATCTGGTCTGCGAAAAAGACTGCGATGTGGCGTGAGTATGATTGAGACAAGCAGAGACGAGAAAGAGAGAGAGAGAGAGAGAGAGAGAGAGAGGGAAAGAGACAACAGTGAAGACGCACAAACGACCAGGTACCAGCTCAACTGCAGAACCAAACCCCCGTAGGCAACAAGGATCACCGGCTTGCGTCCGACCTTGTCGGCCATGATGCCATAGGGGACCGTGAAGAGGATGGCTAAAACTCCGTTAGTCACCAAAGGGCGGGCGGCTAAGCAACACAAAAGACGCGACACACGGAGGAGATTCAGCTCGCACCCGGGATACACTCGGCTGCCGTCTGCCAGCCGCGGACGGCGGCCAGGCGGCGCTGCACGTCGGTCACCTTGCAGCGCGGATCGTTGGCGGCGGCGCTGTCGCCAAAGAGCTGGCGGCAGAGGATATCCTCGATCATGCTGTTGATGGCCGGCAGCATAGTGTTGACGGCCAGCTCGGCTAGGAAGATGGACAGGGTAGGCAGGAGGGTGGCAAGCTGGCGGGTGGTGAGGCGTGGCAAGTAATGGCCGCGGTTGTCGCCGTCATCGTCTTTGGCGCCATCGTGATGAGGAACGGCGGTACTAGCTACTGCTGTCCGACTGGCCGAAGGGACAGCTCCCAGCAGCGGCTCCGTCTCGTCGGGAGGATGCATTGTAGGGAGTGGGCAAATAGGGCGAACGATAATAGAAACAGCTCAGTAAACAAAACAAAAAATAAGTCGATTAAAAAAAAAAAAGATAAAGAGAGGGATAAAGAACAAAGAAGAAAGAGACAAGCACACAGACAAAGATGGAGAGAGATGAGACATGTGCGAATATAAAGAGACAGACAACCCGCGCAGGGGAATGAGAGAAAACCTTCAAAATGGTAAAACGAACAGCGTCTCGGCCAACGCAGATGTCTGCTGGTCTGCAGCTGCTGCGTGATTGTTGCCCGAGAGGCACAGCAGATCTGCAGCACGACGACGACGATATCAGCAGCGCATAGTATGGAGTCGTCCGGGCCCAATGTGATGGTCCCGAAAAAAAAGCAGCTGCCTGGCCCGGTTGCGCGGTCTGATTCCCAATCTCTCAATCTCCCCAATCGCGACGGTTTTGCGACCACTGTGACGTTGCGTGTTTTGGACAGTCCTGGCTAGCCCAGGGGGACTCCCATTCCGTCGTCGAGTTATAAGTGGGGGGGGAGAAGAAGATACGGAGTTGTAAGCTGGACATCGCATTAATCCGTCTGCTCCGATTGCACCTGCCGTTTTTGGCGACCACTTCGCTCCTGCCCTTCACCGCAGAACAAAGCATGTCCGCCACGAATCCGAGGGTCCTGATAAGGGAACCGCTGGTATGTGTCTTACACACGTAGCTCTCCCCTCATTTTTTGGTAGACGTAGACGCTCCCCACTGACAGAAGCTACTATGTACAGCCGCATGGCGAGGCAAAATGGACAAGGCTCGTCAAGTAAGACAATCGCTCTCGCTTACCATTCCGTGCATGTGTCCGACATTAGCTTACCTCTCTGTCCCCCCCCCCAAGGGTCACCTACGAGGACGGAGTGGGCGTGAGGCGCGTCTGGGAGTCTGCTGAGCGCACTACTCGGCCACCCGGCAGCGACATTGACGGGGTCGACATTGTTGCCATTGTGCAGGGCACCGTTGAAGATAGCAGCAGCAGCGGCGACAACAACGACGATAACGGCCCGCTCATCGTCCTAGAAAAGCAGTTCCGTCCGCCCGTCGGCCGCACCGTCATCGAGCTGCCGGCCGGCCTCGTCGACAAGGGCGAGTCTCCTGAGCAGGCAGCCGTGCGAGAGCTGCGCGAAGAGACGGGCCTCGTCGGCGTTCCTGTCCCGGCCAACGCCTCCACCTTCACCATGTTTGCCGATCCCGGCTTCGGCAACAACAATTTGCGCATCGTCCACCTGGCCGTCGACCGTCGCCTTGCCGAGAACCAGTACCCCCGTCCCGCTCTAGAGGACGGCGAGCTCGTCCAGGACGTCTTCTGTGTGCCGCTCGCCCAGCTGCACGCCGTCTGCCGGCGCCTGGCTGCCGAGGGCTACGCCATCGACGCCCGCGTCGGCACCATAGCTGAGGCCCTGGAGATGGCCAAGCGTCTCCTTCCGAGACTGCCTGCATGAGCGAATACGCTTACGTCTCTAATTTTCAGTCCGCCACAAATTGTCTGTTATTTGGCCTTACTTCTATTTGCTGCTATTGACCGAACCAACTGTCGTGACATATTGTTCAGCCCCTTTCTCAACCCCTCCCTGGCTGCCATTTCGTTTTTTCCATTCATTGTTCCTTCCTAGAACGCTTCTTAAGGCGGCCTTCAGCGGCAGCAGATTCCTTTGCTGATGGGGGCGGGAGAGCAGACAAGGCCGTTTGGAACTCTTCTGCCAATGCTGTCAATCTGCTCATGGATGACTCGTACAGGCTCTTCGTCGTCTCTGAAGCTGGTGCCTCTGCCAGGTCTGTGCCTGGTGGCCCTTCACCAAGTCCTGCAAGGGAAGCTGATCTGTCTCCATTATCTTTGGCTTTTTCATGCTTCTGCCTCTGTTGCTGCTTCTGCTGTTCGGCAACAGCTGTTACCATGTTCAGCGCATCGGTGATGCTTTCGTGGACGGAAGCGAAGGTCGAGGCAGCACGGTCTTTCGTCGCCTGGGGTAGAGCGGCAGCGCGTGGCCGAGTATGGCTTGATGCCTCGTAATCGACGACTTAGAATCTGTCAGCAACCTACACCCTATCTGTTCCGATAGCAGAAAATGGTCGCTGGACACCTACCTGGTGACGGTGTTGGCTTGTCTTCGTAGCTTGGGAAGAGGATGCGAAACATGTGTGCCCATTTGTCGCTTTCGTTCTGTCCCTCTATCTTCTTCCGTGAGCGCAGCTTCTTCTCCACATCTTGGCCAAATCCCACATCCTCCGCCACTTTACGAGCCGACACCTGGCATGACGTCGGCTGTCTGATGTGGTCCCGGAGTTGATCTCGGTCATTGAACGTTGACGCGCATCGGTCACAGACGGTATGCATGTGGTGACGATACAGATGTTCCCTGTTCAGACAATGTAAGCGGTCTGCCATTGTCTTTCGGGGAAAGGGGCGCAGAACTTGTAATCAACCTACTTCACTCGGTGCACGCTGGGCCATCCTGCTAGGCGACACGAACGCTTGGTAAAATACTTTGGACGATTTCGCTTATAAAAGGGACACGCGTACTCAATCCTGCAGTTGGATGCGTTGTGTGTAGGTCTGAGTCCCTCCCCCTCTTCGGCTTCCTCGCTGTCAGATGCTGGTCTCTTCTTGGATATGGGTTCTTGGAAACGGCGCACTGTTTCAGCAGGATGTTTGTTCGTTCTGCTCGGATCATCGGCAGCTTCGGACTGGTATTTTATATCCATTTCTGAGTCGTCTGCATTCACAACTCCGGTGCGCCGCATTTGGATCCGAGTGTTGTCCTGGGGGTATGGCCGTGAACGTATATCCACGGCATCGGGAGGGATACTTAAATTCACAGACGAGAGCGAAATACATTGACCGAAGGCTTCTTGAGAGAGGGGCTTCTCATTCAGTAATCCTTTGGGAAGAAATTTCTGAGGGTACATATCCTGGGACCTCAACTCTTTAGAAGGAGACTCCTGGGGAAAACGTCGCGAAGGAAGAGAAGATCTGGGACAGCACCACTCCTGACTAAACGTTTCTGATGAGGCTCTCTCTAGAGGATGCAAGCCTTGACGAGACGGTTCTGGAGCTCGTTGCTCCTGGAAAGGTGCCTCGTGAGTGTCTGGATTCTCAATGGGAACCTTTCTGTAAGTTGGCTTCCGGGGATTTTGTCGTTTGTATGATCGAAGCGCCGACTGTTTGAGAGGTGGCCTTGAGGGAAGACATTTTTGGTCGAGGTTGTGCTGACTCCCTCGGTGCTGCGATGAATCTGGCCAGGTAGATGGATTCTTTTGTCCTCTATCGGAATGATGCGAAACCGTTTGGACTGTTAGGTCGAATGGATGCGACATATATCGCTGTCTCTCCCAATCTAGCATATTAAGAGACTGTGCCTCAGCCATCCATCCACGCTCATGTTCTGGTAAGCCACCATAAACCGGTTCATAGCCGGAAGCAGATAAGTCTTGAAGGCCTTCATCCAGGGGGGTTTGAGATGCATTCATACTGAACAGATTGTCGTATTGATCAGGATGTTGGCACGATGTACCAGAGAAAGCAGAAAAAAAGCAGCTTTCATCGCCCTGCCTGCAATCATAAGTCATTGCTGCTAGGTTGATAGATTGACCCGCCTTGTTGAGGCTGGCATTGCTGCTCCTGCCCGCACGTTTCCCTTGTGCACCTCTTTGCTTTGTGTAGGTAGCAGCAGTGTTTTCACGTGAGCTTCTTAAGGGAGCCGCGATAGGCTCGGGGAGGCATAAGTCGCGAATGAGCATGACTGATAGAGTTGAAAGACACAGCTTTAGGCCTCGCCGCAGAGATGCTCTTTGATAAAGCACTAGGATGGACCGGACAGCCTGGATCACAAAGAACTCAAGTGGTGTAGTCTTGAGCAAAACGTGACTTTGTTGAGGAGTTGAGAGAGATTTAAGATCTGGCAGAGAAGTTCTGCCCAAACAAATTTACTTATGTGAGAACAAACGGTAGAGTATGTGGTAAACACTCGATATGAAATGGTGCGAAGAAAATGAGAACAAGCACTTCAGCTTGCCAGAGATACATCCTTTAGCTAGGATGTTTAAGTAGAAGGGAGTAAGTCTGGACTTATGTTTAGCAAAAGGATGCAGGCATGACCTTCAGTCCCACACAATAGCTTTGTCTACATCATCGGAAAGACAGAAAATGTCTTTTCCGATGCAGTCAGCTCGTTAATTTCCGATCACCTGCAGCACTTAGGTGTCGTTTACCGTAAGCTAGAAGAAGTGCGACAGCAGAGAACAAGCACTCTTGCGAGGAAGCGTCTGACAACGAACGCCAAGGCCCAAAGGTTCTGCGTCTGCGCGCCCGAGCTTCTGCACACATCGACCCCTCGCTTTTTGTACTGCTTTGTGTCTGTGCAGCTCAGTTAGGCAACGTGGCTTGGGAAGCTGTTGGGTAGGCTGCAGTGAGCCTTGACGAAAAATGTGTGGCCCTGCTAGGTCGTCTATTTCTACAATGGCCGGCCCGCCATCACAGAGTTGAAGCTGTGCTTTCCGCAGACGCGGCCGGCAATACAAAATGCAAGTCAGCGTATTGCCAGCCACTCACCTTTTCGAGCCGGCAGAAATAAGACAGGGGATGTATGATAACGGTTCCAGAGGCGGTGGGTGGTAGAAGAGTTATCTTGGGAACCGACAGACCGGCGGCGGATATATGTGCGTTAGAGAGTCTGCTCCTAGACGGTCACTTGCACATCACTGCATATGCTGTGAAACAGGGGCATGCCCTTTTCAGCCTGTGGCAGAAGAGACCGAGGGAGAGGGAGTTGGCCGTGAACGGCTAGCCGCAAACAGACTGGAAGAGAAAACAGCAAAGCCGAACATGGGTTACGGCGGCGGCAACGGCGACGACGACGACGGGTATACCACCATTTGTCTCGGGCGATGTGCTTGATGCACGTATCCGTCTTACTGGCGTAGAATGTGCAGAATCGTCCATGGAAGAGGGGCGGTGGCGGCGGCGGCGGCGGAGATGCAGGTGCGCGCACCGCAGCGAGTGTATATGCAGTTTTCACTGACAGGTATGACACAGCTTGAAATGGGCGATATGAGGTGTTGCAGCAAGGATCTGCCTTTGAAGCAGTGCACGAGAAGAGTTGTGCGCCCGCGCAATTAGGAGGTAGTCTGAGGCGGATGAGAACGGCACCAAGATTTTTTGGACATTCCGTCTTCCTCCATAAGACATGTCTGGAGGTCGTGCCTTCCCTTCTGTTTGCCCATTTGCCTGCATACAGAAGGTACTACCCACAGGAACCCAAAATCTGCAGCTACTACACCACCACCACCACCACTGCTGCCGGATCGTGCTTGCTCTTTAAAGAAAAAAAAGAAACCATAAACAAAAAGTAAAAGGGAACCGATCTTCATGCATGTTGGCTATCTGCAGAGGAAATGGTGGTCTAACTTCTGTTTCGAGATTGCTGTCCTTCTCGCCAGGCTGCGGTCTGCATCTCACCACGTAAGATATCTTACAACCTGGACTCGACAACCCCCTTGGTTCGCCAGAATTACAAGCTGCCCTGTTTCGCCATGCGGCTTGCCGGGCGGACTTGTCTTTGCATAAATAAAAAGCTGAGAGGCCAGCACTCTCAGCCGTATGCCTGGCCAGCAAAAAAAAATACCACAACCGGCGTCGGCGAGGATATTTGTCTCTTATCCGAAGCACTGCGGCCAGCCCCCCCGGTTCCGTTTCTGCACATACAAATAACCAGACCAGTGTTTTGATGACGAAATGTCTATGGAGCGAATGTCTAGTTCTCGCCTTTGTTCCGTGCTCGTCTGCAGATGCGTGTCGGACAAGGGCTTCGCAGCAGCGACCATTGTTCCTGAGCAACTGAAGATAACGGGCAAAGAGGCAGCAACGCAATATTGCGTTTGTACAGGTCGAGACAATGGGGGCTGTTCGACTGCAAATGGCAGGGGGCTCGGAGATGAAAGCAGAATGCTATGTTAGGGAAAGTGTTCAGGAACAAAAGCTCTTCAGAACAGGCAGCAGAATGATAAAAAAATGGTGAGTCAATAAACTCCCATCTAAGCAAGTATTTCTTTGTTTCTTTGTCACAATTATGTTTTAGGAGACCGAAGCCAATGGGGGCCAAGCCGCTGGCTATGTTCAGTTATTTTGTTTATGTTCGTTGTTCATAAACTTTGTGTACCTACTATCCGTTCTACTTCGTATAGAACTTGCCTCTGCAACCCGTCACTGTCAACCTGCCTCTCACTTGCGCAATCATTCAGCAACACAATCAACTGTATAGATCTTCGGTATAAATCGCCAATAACACCACCTCCACCAATTCTCTTCTACAACAAACACATGCCGCTTCCTCACGATGACTCACCAAAAAATGGCTCGTTTCACCCAGGATAGCTTCAAGACCAACACCCACAACCACAGGGAAGGGAGCCTCCTGCAGCTGCAATCATGGCAAGAGGAGATGCGCGCGCCAGACGCGCAAAAGCCCAGGACGGCAATGAAGGAGGCGGCAGACCAGGTAAGTCTTAGGGAGGGAGGCAGTTTGGCTGGGAGCTGGGACGCGCGAGACTGCACGAAGCTTTCCCAGGAAGAAATTCAACGGCGGAGACAGACAGGCCGCTGCACGTACTGCAGCGCTACTGACCACGTCCGCAGCTCCTGCGCCGTTGGCCGCCTCATGCGCAAGGTGCCTAAAAGCGAGCTCATGCTTCGGATTCGCCAGAACGTGTGCCCGCTATGCGGTGATCCGACAAACGACCGCCACATGAAGCCAGACTGTCCACTCAAGGCAGAGATGGAGGCGGAGATTAATGCCCGTAAGTGGTCTTCTGCAAGAGCAAGACAGCCAACGGCTGCAAAAGTGAAGCACACCGCACAGCGCGTATTGGACTGGATCCAGCGCAGCGATGAGGCGGAACCTATTCCTATAGAGTGCCCGGTGGACACGTTTGAGTATGAGTTGGAACCGGAGTGGATGCGGACGTCTGAGTCTTCCTCGGTCACGGCCACCGTGACGCCCAAGACCGGCGACACAGCTGGAGGGGCTGACAAGGACGGCAAGCAGCTGCCACCCTATCCTCTTGAGGACGATTTCTTAATCGACTTGAGGGACGACTGGAGTTGGTAGAAAGTACTGCTAGACTTGAGGTCTAGGGGAAGTATTAATAGCCGAGCAATAAAGAGCACAAAGGCAGTGCAACATAACCGAGATAACTGTACCCAAATTGTTGCGGGATTTGTAGAGTTCGAAGGGCTGTGACACATACTATGTACCGTGAGCGAGCAGCTGTGATGGAAAGAGGCGAATCGTAATAAGCGCCCAACGCGAAAGCTTTCCTTGCTCATTGCGTGTCTTCCTGTTTTGTTTTGTTTTGTTTTGTTTTGTTTTCGTTTTTGTTGTTGCTGTTATAGCAACAAGAGGGGGTGTATATTGCCAGAAAATACCCGAAGCAAGGTAGCAACGTACCACAGTAATTTGCTTGTACTCTTCTCTCTGCATGATCGTCTTCATACAGAACGATCGTGCCCCCACGTTTGCCGATTGTGCATCATCTCCCCCTGACCGGGCTTATGGGCCGGCGGCGGGATTGTACGCATAAGCAGAAGGTTACGAATGTGTACGGTCGTACGGCGCAAGTATGGGGAAGCGAGCACCGGGGGGGGAGGGGCAGAGAGGGAGATAAATGTGCCCAAGCCCAAGACGCTTGCCTCGGGAAAGAAAAGAATAAGGTGAAAAGAGAAATAAGAGAATAGCAAGCCATCAAAAGCAGATCGCGAAAGTGACG
The DNA here is from genome assembly GCA_000806385.1 of Leptographium procerum. Lineage (NCBI taxonomy): Eukaryota > Fungi > Ascomycota > Sordariomycetes > Ophiostomatales > Ophiostomataceae > Leptographium > Leptographium procerum. Next base: position 10,543 of record JRUC01000218.1, read on the forward strand.
GGGCAAAAAAAGTTTCGGGGGGACGGACCCAAGAGACTGCACATCATTTCACATTCTAAAGAAGCTGTCAAACAAAAAGTACGAGAGCCAGTGTTTTTTCAACCCATTTCACTTACCGTAAAAAAACATAGACGGTCAATGAAGGATTGTGCTCTGTCTTCTTATTTGGTCTTGCAGAGAAATACACAAGCACCGTAGGAGCGTTCTGTGATGCGATCTCAAACTAGTCTTGCTGATATATGCCGAATGGATTCCAAGGTATGCCAGATGCCTAGAAAAGCTCGGCAATTGGATCTGACAAATCTCTCTCGTATGCTTCTCGTATCGGGATATGGTCTAAGAAGAGACAAGAAACGCCGGTCGAGGACTGTATAAGAGGTCCATCGACTCTCACGTATGCGTATGACTCTAGGGTCTTGTCGGAGGCAAGCGTTTAGACGACAACATCATCGGCCTCACCACAATTAATATTCGTTTTGACGGAAAATGGGTGTTCAGCTCCGATACGGGGAATCTAACCCCAAGCCAGACGGTGTAGGAGTCCGATATTAGCCATTACACCATTTCGGAACACTATCGGTTATGTATGTAAGACAGGTCTTCTTGCTTATATATCTGTGGGCGCCTGAGACAAAGTCCTGATACTTTCGGCAAGTGGCAGTAGTGCTCAAGTATCTCGTGGTGATCCTCGTGGTGATCCTTTGGCCACTCTGTGTCTTACAGCTGAACCCTAAACCCAGGGTACATGCCAATGCCACCCAGTGTAAGAAGAAATGGGAAGAAGGGGAGGAAGTTTTTCCCGACCGGCTGTAATTCACTGATTCGATCTGTTGCCGGTCAGCTTGTCAGGGGAGTAGATGTTCAATGGGGCAATGGGGCTTTGTCCACGCCATTACACCCTTCCATCTCACGAACGGTACAGTCTCGTCCCAGTCCATGAAGCTAGTCATCTTTCCTAATACCTTGATGAGATTTGATTCCATCAAGATGCAATGGGAGCACAGTTGTTACACATGAAGAGCAAATCAACACAGGGGAAAACTGGCCCAGAAACGACCCTGTGTGTTGGTGCAGAAACCAGGATTTATTTCGGTCATAGCAGCGTGAACTCCAAAAAGTCCTCTCCTCCTCAGCGGAAGTAGGGCCACGACACGGCCTTCACAAGCAGCCATGCATCGTCAAACGCTTTGACCAGCTCCTCGGGCAGAGGGCCGTTCTCTAGAGCTGCTAGGTTCTGGTCCAGCTGGGCCTCGCTGCTCGCCCCAATAATGATAGCGTCGCCGTGCTCCCGCGACAGCTTGCTGTGATGGCTGGCCCAGCGAAGCGCCGCCTCGGCTGTGGACAGGCCCAGGCGTTCGGCCACCGGCCGCACCACGTCCAGGGCGTCAAAGTAGGCGTCGTTCCAGTACCGATCCCGGTAGCTGCTGCCCTGCGTCTTGGTCGGGTCGAAGCGGCTGCCAGGCTCGAGCGTGGCCGACGGCTGCTCGCGCTGGTAGCGGTCGGTCAATATTCCGCCGGCCAGCGGGTTGTACAGGTAGAAGGCGATGCCGTAGTGGCGCAGGGCCGGCAGCAGCTCGGGCTCGACGGCGCGGTGGAGCGCGTTGTACAGGCCTTGGTAGACGTCCGGCCGCTTCCAACCGTGGCGGATGGTGGTCTCCGTGATCTGCGCCACCTCCCAGGCGGCGTAGTTGCTGAGGCCGAGGCGGCGGAAGTAGCCCTGCTGGTACAGGTTGTTGACTTCGCGCAGCGTGTCCTCGTACGGCACGCTGTGGTCGGGCACGTGCAAGTACCACATGTCCACCTTATCTGTCTGCAGAGCCTTGAGGCTGTCCAGCAGTGCTGCCTTGAGCTCCTCTGGCCGGTGCGTGTAAGCATGCGCCACGCTTGGGATCTTGCCTGGTGCCAGCTTGGTGTCGAGCACGATGCCACGCCCGGGGAGGTCCAGCTGGCCGAGGTATTCCTCCGAGCTGCCGTCGCCATACGTCCGGGCCGTGTCAACCTCGTTGTGTCCGTGCCTCTGGAATGTGTCCAGGATAGCTGCAGCATCCTTGAGACTGTGCACGCGCGCCTGCTCAACGCCTGCATGCTTTGTTAAAACTGCATAGTAGAATATAGGATTTGTGTGAAGAGGGAGGGGACGGCTTTACCCTCTCTGCCTAGAGTCATGGACCCAAAGACTATCTTCAGAGCCGTCTTCGGCTGTGCTGCTGCCATGTTGACAGTTGCGGCTATTTAAGCTGGTGGCTTTGCTGTGTTCTCGCTTGCAGCTTATCTGTCTGTCTGTCTGTCTGGCTCTCTTTGCTCTCTTGGAGGGGGGACGGCACTTTAATAGAGTACGTCCGATTGCCGAGAACGGCCGGTGCCGGCGTTTGTGGGACAGCTGGTTAAGCTCGCCCTATTTGTTAGTGAATGGTGTGCTTTCTTCCAATCTGGCGGCATTTTAGCTGCTTCGCTACCTGCTTCTTAACGGTCGCCGGCGCGATCTGCAGCCACATCGGATTGCGAACAGGCTGGTCAATGGATAGCACAATTGCCGGTCAGGTACCATCGTTTTGGTTACAGCTGATGTTAATTGCAAGCAAAGCCGATGGATCTTGGAGAATGCATAATGCGAGATATGTCTTACAACTTCTCAAGGAAGCAGCAATTAGAGAAACATAAAGAAAAAGCCAGCCAGGGCAAGAACAGGAGGGGGGAAAGAGCGTTATGCAGAAGGAAGGCACGAGCTATAAGTTCACGTGCAAAGCAATTCCAGTTTCCTTGTTGCCGTGCCTTTAAAATCGAGAATTAGACACAATCAGTTGTTGATTTTCGAGGCGCTGTTGTTGTTATGTAGACTACCTGCAAGCATAACGAAGAATGCAGGAACATCAACGTATTCGAAATCGAAATCGAAATCGAAAAAACCCTGCTTACGAATTTAACGCCCTCAAATATGCCACTGCTCCAGCTTCTACATCTCACAACATCTCACAAAAACTAATACGGCAACAGCGACCTGGTCTTTCATATTCCTGCCGTTACCTTTACCCCTGGTGGGGAAGGCACGGAGCCAACGCGGGCCGACCTACTGCTCAGAAAGGCAATTTGCTTGACCCACTTGTCCTGGCTCTCTGGGCCTGTTAGGGGATTCAGTGCCAGAGTCGTGAAAAGCTTCATCCCCCAGTTTGCATACACAGTGGCCGCCTCTCTTTCACCGACACATCCACAATCCACACGCCGACACTCTCCACCGGCCTGCGCCTTCATCTGTCGTGTACAGGTCCTCAATCTCTCCACCTGCGCCTCCGGCGTGTGCCCGCCACGCCCCCCCTCCCTCGCACGCCATCTGTCGATTCTCTGTGATCCTCGCACGGCCTCCCAATCAGGACTGCTGCACGCGTCTCTGTCCCGGTCGAGATACCACGCCCAGCACAGCAAACGCCGCACGGCTGTTCAGGGATCGACCGCAACAGCAGAGAAACGCTCGTGTCGCTCCAATAGAGCTGCCCGAACGCACCCAGGCCCCATCTCCACCTCTGCACCTTCTGCATCTTTGCATCTCTGCACCTCTTCTGCGCAGGGAAACACCTCGTGCTTCCCGGGCCATCGCCAGCCAAAAGAACTCTTGTGCCTTTGATCGTCCTCCCCAACCTCCCGGCTGCCCAGACAGCATCAAGGACGGCGACAGCGTAACCAAGAGGCCCCGCTCTTTATGCGCTTGCGGCCGTTCGCCTGCGCATTGACGCGACCCCAGCAACCATGACAGCCAACTCGAACACGAACCGGTTCTCGACATATACGTCCGTATCGGTCGGATCGGGCAGCAAGGATGGCGCCACAGGCACCGAGAAGAAGAAAGAGGGCTTGTGGGGATCGCTGCTGGACTCCGTGGCCAGCGCCCGTCGGCTGCCAGAGCGGAATCTGCTAGTATTAGGTGAGAGATCATGTCGTCTAGGAGGGTCGGCAAGCAGCTTGACGGCCTGACAGCCTGAACGAAGCCTCGCATCCTCATCCCCTCCCCTCAGAAGGGCTAATCTTGCTCTCCCACACTAGGCGGAACGGTCGACTCGCAGCGCGAGTTCCTCGAGTCGCTCTCCCATAACCAACTACGGCGAAATCTGGACCGCCAGCAGAAGTTTCCACCCGTTGCCAACAGCCTTGCGCTGGGCTACACCTATTACGATGTCCTGGATGCCGACCAAGAAGGTATGCCGCCTGCAGCGTCGTTACCTCCTCCGGTCCTTTCCGCCAAGGCTGCCTCTAGACACACTAACCGCTCTTGCAGACATCCTCGCCCGCATCTCCCTCTATCTCCTCTCTAAGCCGTCGCCGTCATTTGGCTCTCTCATCCAGCCGCTCCTCACACCCGAATCCATATCCAACACGCTGATTGTCATCCTACTCGACTGGTCGCAACCATGGCTGTGGCTGCGCCAGCTGCGCGAGTGGATCCTGCTGCTGCGCACCGTGCTGGTCTCTCTGAGCTTCGAGTGCAAGGGCGTCATGGAGGACGCCATGATGCGGTGGCGCGAGCGTGGCCGCGGCGGGCCTATCAACCTGGACGGCACCACCGCCACTGTCGATGGCGATGTCCTGCCCCCAGGACCGGGCGAGTGGGAGGACGCGCTGGGGCTGCCGCTGTGTGTTGTGTGTCAGAATGTGAGCTCTATCCTTTTCCCTTTCTCGTCAGATTTACGTTGCGACCTAACACATAGGACGCAGTCTGAGAAAACCGACATACTCGAGAAGACGCAAGGCTGGAAGGACGACGAGTTCGACCTGGTGCTCCAGTACCTGCGGACGGTCTTGGTAAAACGTACGTCAACCTTTTTGCTTCTGTCTTGCTCTCTCCCTGACACACGTGGCTTACATTTCAACACCTGGTTGGCTTTTCGTGAATTACAGACGGCGCTTCTCTCATCTACACAACTCCCGACGTGCCGTCCGAGCTGCCGACGCTCGTGCACGCCTGTCTAGGCGTGACATCCTTGCTGAAGCGACAGCCTCTTAAGCCCGAGGTGATCAAGCGGACAGAGGTGGTGGTGCCGTCGAACTGGGACTCTTGGACCAAGATCCTGGTTGTGCGCGAGGGCTTTGATGTCGAGAAGGTGAGCGAGGGCTGGTCGAAGGACCTGCAGCGGCCCTTTCCCGTGCCGTCAAGGAGGGTCAATGGGCATGGCCACGGCCACGGCAAGAATGGCGAGACGAACGGCATCGAGGAGAGGAGCAGGAGAGCGGCCGACTCAGCACAGCAAGACGGCGACCCGACTTCATACGAGACACAGACGCTCGAGGCCGGCGACGACGCCAGCGGGCAGCAGCAGCAGCAGTACTTCGAAAACGACGGGACGCAGGACGGCGACGACGACGGCTACCAAGACCCGCCAGACTCAGCCGTGGCGCAGTACGAGCGCGCCATCCGCGATCCCGGCCTCGACGCCCTGTCGCTGGCCGGCCAGGCCGCCCATCCGACCACGCACCTCGAGGTCGAGACCGAGGACGTCCAGGGCTTTCTGGCCGAGCAGCTCAAGCTGCTGGACCAGCTGCGCCAGAAGGACGACGCCAAGCGCGAGAAGGAGGCAAAGGAAGCGGCCAAGGGCGCGAGAGGGGCATCGTCCTCGTCTCTCTCGATGGCGTCCTCCACCGCCATGGGCCTGCTGTCTTCTTCGTCGCTGGGGGGCTCCGACGGCGGTGTTGGCAGCAGCGATCCGGCCGAGGTGATCAGCAGCCACATCGGGCCCGTGCAGTTCAACATTGGCGGCATCCAGGTCGACGCAGACGACATGCTGGAGCGGATCAAGGTAACGTGCAGCTCAAGCGTGTGTCATTAAAAACGCGGTTCTCGGCTCAAGGCTCTCGGTTCTTCCCTTTCTAACTAACACAACCTCTTTAACAGAATCGGCACGGATTTGGCACCGGCGACGATGCGGCGGATCCCGATGCGGCCACCATCGGCGGCGAGGCGCCGCGGGCGTCGGGCGACGTCGACACGGAAAATCTGACTGCCTTCTTTGCCGGGTTGATGGCTCGGCCGAGCCAGGCAGGCAAGACTTGAGTGGCAGACAAGGAAGGAAGGCTGACGAGACATGAGTGGTCATCTCTCTCCTCTCCCACAAAACCACACACACACACACACACATATATACATACACACCTCTTCTTTTTTTCTTCTGAACCCTTTCCTTCCTCTCCTCTTCCATTGTGGTGTCGTTGTAGCAGCCGACAACAACAGATTGTACATGATCGGGACAGGATGGTAGTGGGATGAGCGTGTCGCTTTTTTGGTTCTTTTTTTTTTCTTTCTTTTTTCTTGCTCTACTTGCTTCTTTGCGGGGCGGATCCAATATACCAAAAAAGAACATACAGGAGGCGGTTTCTTGAGGCTCACGCGAGCAAAAACTACTGAAGTCAACACTCAAATCTACCCAAACGGGGGCACCGTATCTTTTTCTTTAGCTCCGTTGCCTTGGGCTGGAAATAGGAAAAGTCAAAAATGTTCAAGCCATCCGCACATCCACATCTCTCCTTTTTTCCCCCTTCCCCCCCTCTCCATTTGTGATTCAGACAGCAGCGGCAGTCTCGTCTGTCTGCGTCAGGTCCGCCGCTGCTGCCTTCCGCCGGGTGCCTTTGCTAAGCACATAGCTTCCTGCGGTAGGTTCTGCTGCCATCGCAGCCAGAGTAGGGTTCCGGGCTCGGAGCCAAGATGCCGCCTCGCCTGTGCCGACATAAAGCAGGCTGCGGAGTCCTGCACGGGGCTGGCGGAAGTACTCCGCGACCACAGGATCCTCTGCCGACGGTGCAGCTGCCGCCGATGCGAATTGGAGCCCGCCAAGCCGGGCAGAGACAATCTGGGAGAGAAGCGTCGGGAAGAGCCACGAGTGCTGCAGCATCTCGACCTCGAACGCGTGGATGGTCTCGCGTGCTAGGTGTGTGTACTCATCGTCTCCGAGCAGGCTGCCAAGCCGGAAGAGGTTCGAAGCAGCCACGCCGTTCGTGGCAGGAAGCGTAGTATCCATGCCGTCCTTAATGCGCAGAATATTGAACGGTTCGTGCTCGCTGGTCCGGTAGAAGGCCCCGCTAGCTGAGTGGCTGCTGGTTGACGGCATGTCTGCGCGATCGTAGAACAGCTCAATCTGCCTCTCTACACAGCCGTCTGTTAGGATCCGTAGGAATCTAACAAAGGAAAAAAGAATAAACAAATAAATAAAAGAGGGAAGAAACTCACTTTGCAGCACATCTGCCCATTGCAGCCATTCCAGCTCGCCTGTCGCCTCGTAGAGCTCCAGAAGGCCCTCTACCAACAGCGCATAGTCTTCGGCAAACCCACGCGTCGTGCCCTTCTGCCCATAACTGTATGTCCTATACAAGCTCTCGTCCTTGGCATCCCACAGCTTCTCCTTGATAAAGCTGGCAGCAGTCCGCGCAACCCCGATGTACTTATCGCCATTCTCCACGTCAAAGGCGCCATGTTTGAGCACAGCCCCGGCTCTTGCGAGGGCCGCAATCACGGTGCCGTTGCCGGACACAGTCACCTTTCCGTCTGCAGGCGGTCGCACTCTCTCCTTTTCCCGGTGTGCTGCAAGCTTCTTCTTGGATGCGCTGACGACGCGCAGAACGTCGTCTCGTGAGATCCCAAACTGCCTCGCCACCTCTGCTGCGTCTTTATTCACATACAGGACGTTTTGGTTGATGAACTCGTCATTGGGGTCGTCTTCCCGATCGACGTTGCCGTGCTCTAGCACGTTCCAGTATGCTGCAGCCGCACGCGTGTCGAGGTCGTTCTCGCTCCTTTGTCCGCCCACGACGGCATCGAACTCTCGCCTTGTCCACACGTAGTAGGCCCCCTCGCGCGTGTGGTTGTCACCTCTCCGGTAGTATGAGTCGGCAGCCTCGCTGCTTGCAAACCCGCCGTTCTCTAGTCGGATTGGCGTGCTCGAGAGGTATTCGGCAAGAGAGTAAACTACATCGGCAAACTCGGCGTCTGTGCCCCTGGGCTCGTCTCTACTCGTGCCCGCGACTGAAGGGTAGCGCAGTCCATACAACCAGGCGTCCAGATACAGGCTCAAAAGCAGCGCATTATCGGGGACGAGCTTCTCGAAGTGCGGCAGTGTCCAGTTGATAGTGTGGCTGGCACGAGAGAAGCCGCCTTGGAGATGGTCGTTCAAGCCGCTGTCCTGAATTTTGCGGAGCGTGAAGAGGGCCATCTGCACGGCATTTGCGACCTCATCGTCGCCGATAATATCCTGCACGACACTGGGGAAGCTACCGAGCTGGAGAAGGAAGCCGTACTTTGACGGCGTGACAAACTTGGGGACGACACCAAACCCACCATTCACCGGGTCGAAGGTCTTCTTCAGCTGGGTGTAAGCTTCGTCGAGTTGGTCGATGTCGAGGTCTAGGTCGCGTGAGAGGTAGGGTGCTCCTTCGGCATCGGCCGGCCTGAGTAGACCTCTGGGCCCGAGAGTTCCCTCGGCAGCGAACTTCTGCAGCTGTGCTACAGTCTCCCGGGCCTCCTCTCTGCACTGCCCCTCCCGGTCTACCCACGACTGGCGAAGCTTCTGCAGAATGCCGAGAAAGCCGATCACTTCGTCCTCGCCGCCATCTTGCTCATCGCGGCCGCTGCCCTCGGACCCGGGCCCCGGCCAGTAGGTTCCACCAAAGACGGGCTCCAGGTCGGGGGTCAGAAAAACGTTGATGGGCCACCCGGCACTGCTGTTTACAAGCTGGAGATAGTTCCAGTAAATGGCATCGATGTCGGGCCGCTCTTCCCGGTCGACGACGATGGGAATGAAGGACGTGTTGAGAATGTCCGCAACGGCAGGGCTCGAGAACGAGTCTTGTGTTGTCGTGTGGCAGTCTGTGAGGGAGAGCGGAAGTTAATAAAAGCGCTCAGCAGCGAACGAGGGCGTGACGATCTGGGACGCACAGTGGCAGGCAAGAAACCCGACGTGGAGGAAGATCAGCTTGTTCTCTCTCTTCGCGCGCTCTATCGACTCCTTGTCGAGAAGCTGCCAGTTCACCGGCGTATCCGCCTGTGCGCGAACGTAAGGGCTGTTGCTCTCGCCGACGCGGCTCCTCAGAGGTGGCTCCTCTGATGCCGTCGGAACCGGCGTGTCGGAGGCGGCACCAGCTGCTGCTGCTGCGGCAGCCCCAGCCAGGCCGGATGCTACTCCAGAAGCGCCGGAGGAAGCAGCCCCGCCGGCCCGCTGTAACTGTGCTGCCATCATCTAGACAGATGCGTCTTGGGAGTATTTGTAGGGGCCAGAGTCGCTCCTGAAAGAGCACCAGCAGATATCCCCGCTCTTTTCGTCTAGGCGTTATGTATGCGAAAGGTTCAGCTTCGATTTTGCCCCGTGTTTGGTGCTATGCGACAGGGAGGCTGCAGTGTAAAGCCGTGATCTTATCAGGTCAGAACCGTCAGCGTGTCACTTTTTGCCCCTCTAGCAAGCTATGACGGATACGGAGATGTAACTGTGACGTATGAGCACGCGAAGCAAAATATGGCCTCGCTGAAAATAAAGCAAAAGTTCCTGGAAGCTGGAGAAATCGTGAGACAGACAAAGAATAGAGGCAGCTTGGAAAGATTGGGCAGGAGCAGCCGCGACAGTCGCTAGGAGGAGGGAGGGGCAAGTAGAAGACGGAAGGCATGGCCCAAAACCCCCCACCTGGGCTCGACTACTGTACACCACTGTTCTGAGATAGATAGCCTACAGCGCCTAACCGTTGACTTTGTGAGTAAGCTAAAATGATGGCTTCAGAGAACAAAGCAGGCCAGCGCTGATGCAGAGACGCTAACTCTATAGCGCAGACTGTCTCAAGGCCCATGCTTCACTTCTCCTGAAGATGTTTTGCACGTGAGGTCATGGCATTTGCCTGCAGCAAATGTATATTCTACTACAGAGACCACCTATTCGTGTCGCTTTGATATCTATGCGGGAGAAGTGGCTTGCGAGACGAGGTAAGTTGAGACGTCGTAGGCAATAAATTGCGGCTTATACGAAGATACGAAGATGCGAAATAAGACACCTAAATTAATGGGGTAGTCGCCTGTCCATCTAGGTCACGTGCGCCTTTCGATAGCTCCAAAGCCTTTGCACGATGAGCTTCGAGGCGACGCAAATTCGACCGCAAGCAGAGCTGTGTTCCGAGATCGCACGGGCACGATGAACAAAATACGGCAGATCCAGGAGCTCAACAAAAAGGAGCTTGAGCAGGGAGTGTAAGTCTGATTGCACAATACTGTGCCCACTTACCGCTCAGCGGCAAAGACACTGGCAATCATGGCCCTTGCTAACATGTCGCAAACAGCTCTCCGCAGGCCTCCTGGCACACAGACTACCGCGACACTGCGTTCGTATACTTTGGCGGCCTTCCTTTCGAGCTCTCCGAGGGCGATGTGATCAGTATATTCTCACAGTACGGCGAGCCCGTATTCCTGAAGCTCGCGCGCGACCGCGAGACGGGGAAGAGCAAGGGGTTTGGCTGGCTCAAATACGAGGACCAGCGCAGCACTGACCTGGCCGTGGACAACCTCGGCGGCGCCTCCATATCCGGACGTCTTATACACGTGGACCATGCTCGCTACAAGGCGCGCGACGACGAGGACCTTGCGGAGTATAAGGTTGGCTGGGAGGACATCCGGCGGCGGGAGGGCTTCGCAGACACCAATGCGGGCGGGGACAGCGAAACGGACGGTGCTGGCGGCCAATACGATACGGAAAGCGATGGCGGAAAGCGGCAGCAGCGCCACCGACGCCAGGTTGAGAAAGAGGAGCGGCCGGTGCTGCCAGAGGAGCGCGAGCTCGAGCGGCTGATCCAAGACCACGACGACGAAGATCCCATGAAGGAGTACCTCATCGAGGAGAAGAAGAAGGAGGTCGAAGCTGCCCTGCAACGTATTAAAGGCGGCGACGGCGACGAAAGCAAGGCCCGGCACCACCGACATAGATCCCACAAGTCCCACAGATCCCACAGATCCCACAGGTCGCGCAGAGACGACGAAATGGACGTTGAAAACGAGGACAGGGAACGTTCTCCGCGAAAGCTATCGCGACACGAAAGCGAAGCAGACGATCGGCGGGAGCGGCATCACCGGCGGGGAGAGAGAGATGCCAGAGAACGCGGCGAGAGAGACAGAGACCGAGATCGGGAAAAGGACCGAGACCGGGATTGGGACAGATATCGCGATAGGGATCGTGGCACAGAACGAGAACGGAGACTGGATGATCGTGTAGGTGCTGATACTCGCGACGGCAGACGAGAGCACAGAGATAGACACAGTCGAAGGCGGGAGAAGGATGGTGATGAGGAGAATAAGTAGCCCACAAGGCTGCACCACTGATATATTACACTGAGATAATATTTTCTGAGCGTCTAACTGAACCAAGCAAAGAAAAAATACGTCCTACTAAACTGCTATCGACATTCGGCCCTCGCAAGCATGCTCGAGCCGGAAAACGCCCCAAAGTGACCAGCCGAATACGAAATCCCAAGGTAAAACATCCAAGAACGCCAGAAGCTCTCTGTCTATGCAGAGTACTGTTTCTCAAGCCCTCCCATACTCCCCCCCCCTCCATACTGCCTAGTCAATCCTCATGTAGTTGGCCCATGCCTGTCGGATGCACACGCGTCGGCCATCATTCCCAACAGACACCACGAACCGCTCGTACTTGGCATCAATGCCGGCTCCGAGCACGACCACGGTGTCTTCGCTTGTCCAGCCGAGGACGCCTCGCGGCAGACGGGTCCAGCGCATGGTGGCTGCCTCTTCCGCTTCGCGCTGCCGATTAGGGCCTGGGCCGTCATCTAGGGCGAACTCGGCGCTGGCAAACGACACCGTGTCTCGAAAGTATTGCGGCATGAAGGGAAGCTTGCCAAGCACGCCCCAGCGGCCCGACCTTTCGCCTCCGCGGCTAGAGTCTGCTCTCGGGTCGCTGGCGTATGAGGCAACGTCAGAGTCCTCGTAGCTCCAGTCCCCGCCGGCGTCAGATGGCTCCACCAGCTGTATCGGTCCGCCGTGGTGGTCCAAGGCGCCGCCGCCGCCGGACGAATGGGGGACGTCAAAGACGTGCAGCGTGCCCTTGTCCGAGGTGCATGCCAGCAGCGTCCCGGACGGATTGAACCCCAGAGAGAAGATGGTGACGTGGTCGACGCCGCGCCGCAGCTCTGCGACCCGGGCGTTGTTGGCCGTCGACCACACGCGGACGAGCGTGCCCTTCTCGCTGGCCGTGGCCAGCAGGGAGCCGTCGCGGCTCAGAGCGATGGCACCGAGCGCCGACGCGTGGGCCGGGATGATGCTGACACCCTGCGTCTGATTCTGCACCAGCTGCACATGTCCGGGGGTCCGGCCGGGGAACGCCAGGTGGGTTCCCGAGATGCTGCAGAGGCCGCCCGGATTGGCCGTCGTGGGGTACTGGGCATCCAGCTTAGGCACCCCGTCGATGCTGTAGGTGCGCACCTCCTCTTGCAGCACGACAACCACCTTGCGGTCCAGCACGCGGATGCCCCTCACACGAGACGGGCAGGCGATCTCTCGTGTGAACTCTGCCTTTTTCTCATCCCATATGACGACCTGGCCAGCCAAAAGTTAGCATTACGGGCATTCTCTTCAAGAGATCTCCATCCTGTAATAGAGGGGACGACGTCGCACCTTTCTTGGGCCACTGGTGGGCCGCCTGCCGCCGCCGACAAGGGAGATGATGTTTGACCGGCCAAATATCTGAATGAGGCCGACGCCGCCCTCTTTTAGGACTCGCTTTGCCAGTTGCTTGCATGTGGCCGCATCAAAGACTGAAGAGCATTAGCGCCCGGCTCATCTAGTGCGACTTTTTAAAGGAAAGAAAAATAAAGAGAAAAAATGGCGTCCGATATGTGTGCTCACCACGGAAGCCACTATTAGTGGCTACGACAAAGCAGTCACAGTTGAGGTTGAAAGAAGCCGACAGCGCCACAAAGCTGCTCGAGCTCTCGATAGGCGTCCGCGCGTCCATGATCCTTGCCAGTAGCTCCCGTTCAACCCGGTTTGGTACACAACAGTCGAAGCCAGGCCAGATGGGAACGGGGGTCTTATCCAAGATACGTCCTTTTGGGGGAGAATGGACGGCACAGAAACGCACAGCGAATTAGTTTACTGAAACAGGCCCCCGGTGGCGGCTATGGCGTCTTGCTTGAGCTTTGACCAGCCTGGAACAGGCGGGCAAAAAAGAAGACCGGCGGGCTCTCCCCTCTTCAAGTAGGTTTATGAGAAAGCGGTACATGAAAGCCGTGTGTATCCATGCCCAATGTGGCAGTTTGCACGCACATGATGAAGGCAGGCATGTCAACCCATGGCAATCGAGTGCAGTAATGCAAGTATTAAACTCGTAATAGCCTACGACGTGGCCAATAGCCAGATGACTAATAAATGATTAATCTCGGCAGTCGAGACAGGATTGCCAGCTGGCTGCAGCTGCAAGGCGCACTGACCCAACCCCTCCATCAACTACCGGCCACATTGATAGAAGAAACGGAATAGGGGCACAAGGGTGTTTCGTATCAGGCCCAAAGTTTACGATACTATGAGAGATACAGCTTACCACTGTATGTAAGTACATAAGATACATACTCCGTAGTAAGTGCTAACACGGCACAAGCACTAGCACGGAGGACGGAGTACTATTAAAGGTACTCTGAAAAGGCTAATACTGTCTCCCGCAGCAAAGATGCGATGGGCATTTCCCCCTTTTCATGCTCCAGTCACCTTTCCGTTTCCAGCCATGGCGTGGAAACCAAGCTGGTTGGTGTTTCCCCCCTGAATTTACCTGCCAAAGCTCAGCCAAGCTCACATAATGCACCGTGCACGATCCACCGTAAACCGGTTTAGTGCCAGTACTGAACCATTTCGCTGCCAGTCTGATCCAATTCCTCAGCGTGTGTGCAACGGTCGGGGCGCTCCTTCTCCAATTGTGATCCCCGGCAGGTGCGTCGCCGTTCTTACCTACAGAAGGCCGTGCCTGAAATTAACCATTTTTATTTTATTTTATTTTTATACTGTGGCCGGTTCCTTCCCCCCTTCTCAACGGCCACCGCCTCCTGAAAATTAAAACATATCCCAATACCTCTCTCTTCGTCTGAGGTTCCTTCACACAAACAAACAAGCATAACATCTCTTCCTCCCTCCTTCTACCCCACCGCCTCCAGCTTCGAAACGAAACAACTATTACTCGACGCATCGTCCGATTTGGCAACCCATCTGCTTTATTGAAAGCAGCTGCACCTAACGCGAGACGAGTCCCAGTTCCATCCATCCATCTCGCCCACCCCCCTTTCGAATCATTAGCCATGTCTTCGCCTGCCGTACGTCCTACGTCCATGACTCCAATCAATTTAGCTCCGGTGAAACAGCAATCCATATCCCATACTTGGGACAGGAAAAGAGAAGGCCATATACGGCCCAACTCGTCACCGCCCTGGTATCTCGTGTCGCTAACCAGAGCCTATATGTAGAAGATGATTCGTCGCAAGAAGAACGTGAAGAAGGGAATCCAGTTCTGCCTGATGGTCTGCGGCGCCTCTGGAACTGGTGCGCTTGCCCCGTGAACACAACTGCCAGTCCCTGGTTTCAAGCAGAACACAAGCTGACGCATGCTCGCCATGCCACAGGCCGGACCACATTTGTGAACACCCTTTGCAGCAAGGGTGTGCTTTCGCACAAGGAGTCAGACGACCCCAACACTGCCCACATCGAGGAGGGTGTCAAGATCAAGCCTATCACGGTCGGTATGTATTGCAGTAGCTCACATGGCATGTCATGGCAAGCACCCTTGAGAGACACGTGCTGATGTGCTGCCAGAACTAGAGCTGGACGAGGAGGGCACCCGCATCTCTCTCACCATTGTCGACACCCCCGGGTTTGGTGACCAGATCGACAACGAGGCCAGGTACGTGATACCGCATCTACTGCAGCTCTTTGGAAGGCCACCGTCCTGACCTGACTCGCCCTCATGCAGCTTTTCCGAGATTGTCGGCTATCTCGAGAGGCAATACGATGACATTCTTGCAGAGGAGTCCCGAATCAAGCGTAACCCGCGTTTCAGGGATAACCGTGTTCATGCGCTCCTGTACTTCATCACGCCGACCGGCCACGGGTATGTGCACAAGCTAATAGACAAGACCATCCATCCACCCTGTTGCGTGTACAATATAGCTGACTTTTTGCCTCAGCCTCCGTGAGCTTGATATCGAGCTCATGAAACGCCTCGCCCCCCGCGTTAACGTCATCCCTGTCATTGGCCGCGCAGATTCGCTCACGCCTGCTGAGCTTGCCGAGTCGAAGAAGCTTGTCATGGAGGACATTGAGCATTACCGCATTCCTGTCTACAACTTCCCTTACGACATCGAGGAGGATGACGAGGACACTGTGGAGGAGAACGCCGAGTTGAGAGGTCTCATGCCGTTTGCTATCGTCGGATCGGAGGATATTGTCGAGATTGGCGGCCGCAAAGTCCGTGCTCGCCAGTACCCATGGGGCGTCGTTGAAGTCGACAACCCGCGCCACTCGGATTTTCTGGCCATCCGCTCGGCTCTGCTGCACAGCCATCTGGCTGACCTCAAGGAGATCACACACGACTTCCTCTACGAGAACTACCGTACCGAGAAGCTCAGCAAGAGCGTTGAGGGTGGTGCCGGAGCGTATGTTCTGCTTTCATCTCCAGCTATATTGCTTACTGTCTTTTTCTTCTGGCACTGTGTTCAACTGACACGCCCATTAGTGATTCATCGATGAACCCCGAGGACCTTGCGTCGCAGTCTGTCCGCCTAAAGGAGGAGCAGCTCCGCCGCGAGGAGGAGAAGCTGCGCGAGATCGAAGTCAAGGTGCAACGCGAAATCAACGAGAAGCGCCAGGAGCTTCTGGCTCGCGAGTCCCAGCTGCGCGAGATCGAAGCTCGCATGCAGCGGGAAGCCTCTGCTGTCGCCGCCCAGCAGCAAGCAGCAGCAGCCCCTATGGAATCCAACGGCGACCACGACGGTAACTAGAGTTTGCCCAAGGCTCCTGCCAACACTAGTATGGAAATCTCGGTTCAGTGATTCCCCATACCCCATACAACTACTCCGAAGTCTCGGTGCGGGATGAACGACCAGATTCAACTGCGACTTGTTGGCACGTCGTCGGACTGGATATTACGCTTAATACATTCTCCCCCTGCCAGCACAGATTTTTGGCATGTCTTTGATCATCTGGAGGCCCGTACGAACGTCATGAAAGGGGAGCGTAAAGTAAAGGAGAACAAAAAACGGATTCAACGCTAGCATGGATGACTACACACCTCCATAAAAAGCATTGCTATCTATGTCCGCTCGAGGTAGTGGGTAGTCGTCATTCTTATTTGCCTTTCTATTGTCCTGCCTTTTCTTGTTGCTTTGAGTTTCTGCAAAGCACCTTTTTACCCTTGTTGTTTCTTGTCTCGTTATTCTTATTTCAATGTAGTGCGTTTGTCTTGTTACTCCCTATGAGATTTCTAATGCAGATATCCCCAATTCAATACTTCTTTATCGCCCGAACAGCTACATCTTTACGAAGGCAGCATCTGTAGTACTGGCAGAAGAAGAACTACTGCTGTCATGTTTAGCAAACAAGCATGTGAAATCCTAGCTAAATACTAGTGCTGTATACACTGTCAAGAGTGAGTCCTGATAGGATCACCCTATCGATGATGGTCGAGTAACAGATCAAGGCTGCTGAGAGCAGAAATGTTCCAGAGGGCGTGACAAAGGAAAAAAAGCAAAGCAAAGCAAAGCATTATTAAAACATAGTAGATTCTTCATCGTAATTGTAGTCAGGTCTCCAGCTCCAATCGCGCAACTGGGCTACAACTGCTGAGGCCTATTGGTTTCTCCTCTCTGTGGACAACCTCAAGACTCTGCTCCGTCACCAGCCTAATTAGGTTTCAGAGTTATCCTAATTGTTTTGTTGGCTGTTGAGAATGCGCAGGATGGCGAGGAACAGGTTGATGATGTCGAGGTACAGGCTGATGGCGGCCGCGATCTCCTCCTCGACGTGGTGCTTGCGCAGAACAAGCTGGGTATCGACGAGGATGTAGCCGCTGAAGATGAGAGCGGTCAAGCCGCCGTAGATGAGCTCAGAGGTGGAGTTGTACGGGAAGAACATGGCCATGAACCCGAACAGGATGAGACCCCAAAGGGCGCCAAAGAGGTACGGCATCCACGAGGTGAAGTCGTACTTTGTCTGGCAGGCGAAGGCGGTCAGGAAGACGAAGATGCCGGCAGTCAGGACGACAGCGTTGAGCACGATGCCAGCGTTGTAGAATGACACGATCACGGAGATGCTGTAGGCCTCGAGGAGGGTGAAGCCGGCGAGGAACAGCAGGTTGGTAGGGTACGATTTGCGCTTCCAGTAGGTGAGGCCCATGAAGGCGATGGCGCCGAACATCTGATTTTTTTTGTTAGCAAAAAGCTAAAAAGCTAAAGGGAGATAGAAAGAGGTGACGAGAGAGATGAGGAACAGCAGACGTACCGATACAAAGACGAGGCCCGGATGGCTTTGGATCCACGTCCGGTAGCCGGTGCTGAAGAAGCTCACGGCGCTCAGGGCCATGGTGACCAGCAGCTGCACCGTCAGGATCGCATACACCTTGCGAATAAACTGGTTGCGGATGTCAATCGTCGCCTCCGCCACAGAGCCGCCAAACTTGAAGTCGTCTGGCACGTTGTCCTCGCTGTCGCGCGGCGCTCCGCCAAACAAACGCTCCTGATCATCGTCGGCTGCTGCGCTGGCGCTGGCACTGGCCTCCGCCTGGTACGACGGGGGCGGCTGGGTGTATTCGAGATGCTCGTCCGGGTCGACCGATGCCGCCGGGGTGTATTTAGCCTTGCTCGCCATTTTTTTGCGCCGGTTATCTCTGTGTGGATGCGAACTTGCTCCGAATACGATCGCACGCGTCTCAAGTCGCTCGGATTGATTCCGAACTCGCAACTGCGGTGACAGAGGATTGAAAAAAAGAAAACGATATTATATTAGACAAATTTGATGGAAAAGAACAAAAAAGACAGGCGTGTGACGCTCAAACCAGAAGGTTCTTTCATTTGATTTCTCTCGAGGGAGTTGCCTACGCCAGTGGCGTCAGAGGAGGGGGGGCAGTGCTGCTCAGCACGTGACTGTACACGTGGAGCGGCGAGGCTTGGTCACGTGCATCAGAACGGCAGGCAGCCATGTTCAAAGAGCTGTTCTTTTAAAGGAGCAACGTTGTCAGCTGTTTCCGTAGCGAAACTTTTGGCTTTAAGGGTCTGGGACACTTCAAGCAGAGAAGCAGTCATCCTTTCCACGTCTTCCGTGTTTATCACGATAGCAAGGAATTTGTTGAGGCGAGACATGTGAAACTGAGGCGTGGGAACGAGACAAGATCTGATTGGAGAAGAGTGCGAGGGCTGCAGTCTGCTGGCGCCTTGCCTGCATCTCTTGATATAGAAACACGCCACGTTTGTCTGCAAGAGCCGAATATATGTGTTCTTACATCTGTCTTTACCTGCATACTCCGTACTCCGTAATGCTGTGCAGAGTGAAACTGATCAGTGGAAGAGCACGGAAGTACGGCCGCGCGAGTTAGAGCAAAAAAACAAAGGGTATTCTGTAAGGGGAAAAGGCAGCTCCGCTACATCCCGCCTACTACTCCGTATGTACGTGTCTTCAAGGGCCTTGCCGGCAAAATGTGGGCTTTGTATCGCGCGCCCGTGGTCGACAAGCCAAAGTCGGGACACCCAGACGCTGCTCTTGCAACTGATCCTGTCCTCTCGGTAGCACATTCCTAAATGCTATATACCCTGTCCCCGCATTAAGAGAGCACGGCAGTGATTTTAAAACATACGGCGCATGTGTGCCTATCTGGGATGATGGTGGTGTCATGGAGAAATGGAGAGGCCAGGAGCTACTCAACAAAAAGATACCTTAAACCCTTACCCCCCTTTTAAATGGCAAAGCTCCCCCGCCAACCCCCTCGGATCAGGGGCCCTCATGGGCCGTCTCACCAATGGCAGCAGTGTAGAGGAGCACTAGAGGGAGGGTTAGCGTTAGTAACCCGTCCTTGCTTCACCGCCTTGAACCGATCATCTGGAAGTTCCTCAGACCCAGTTAAAAACGAAGAGAGACGAGAGGTCTACGGACCCACCACCGTCAATCCGAGACTGGACTTTGTTGGATGCCCAGGTGGAAAAAGAAATCGTGGTGGGAAGAAACTCCCAAACCGAAACAAGAACGGGAAAAATAAGGACGCTGAGATAGAGCAAGGACATATTGTGGGCAATTCAAAGAGGCAAGACCACGCGTTTTTCCTGCTGCATTCCACTCATTCCACTCGTTCCACCAAATACTTTTTGAAGAGGGGGATTTCCAGAAAACCAGAGGCCAGAGAGAGGTCCAAGCCAGCAATCCTGGAATCGATCCCTCCCTCCTCCACTTCCTCCCTCCCCCCTCCCCCATCCAGGATATAAGATATC
>JRUC01000219.1:5478-29951 GCA_000806385.1 Leptographium procerum
CAGGCGCGTGATCCGCCTGTCCGACGCGTTGGTCCAGTCCAGCGGTACATCCAAATAGCCGCAGAGGTATATGCCCCGGCCGGCGTAGGGGTCCTTCTTGCTGTTGTTGCTGCTGTTGCCGCTGCTGCTGCTGTCGCTGCCGCTGCCGCTGCTGCTGCCCAATCCGCCACTGTCCTCTCCGTCTGTTAGGTTGCCCCAGCTCCAGCTGGACGGGTCCGGGTCATAGAGCCTGGCCCAACTCTTGTCCGCGTCTGTGTCGACTAGCGCCGGCGGCAGCGTCCGGTTGGTGCAAGGCAGGAAACGAAACGGGTCATCTGCCTGCGGGAAGCGACCGAATGGATAGGAAATTTCTTCCCCTTGCACACCTTTGCGGCCCCCGGGATAGTGCGGCCAGGTATCAGTACTCCTCAGTATCCGCTGCAGGATAGTGACTGTGAGGAGGCTCAGGACGCATGCCGCAAAGCACGCAACGCGCCGGCTGCGGATCGACAGCAGCCTCTCGTGGCGCGGGCGTGGCGATGATGGCAGCAATGAGGGCGAGAACGGTGACAAGTTTGACGCCAGTTTTTCCATGTCCGCTTGTCTGAACTCGGTTTTGTCTCTTGAGAGAAGAGCGAAGGAGCGAGCGATAATGGGACAGCGATCAATGGTACTGGAAAGCCTCCGCAACGCTCCTTCCCTTTTCGGCTCATTGTAACGTCACGTGTGCGAGTCATCGGGTTCCCCCCCCTCGGTGCCCTCGCGATCGCAGCTGCCTTTTCTACGTTTGCATTTTGTCAGCTTGAAGTAAACAATGTTGTTCGGGCAATCACGGCATTGCAAGCAGATTTTTTTTTTCTGCCTTCGCGAGGCGCTCGATCTAGACTACTATACCGACGTGGACTCTTTGCAGCAAGTACTAACTGTTCTTTAACAAGCCCGGCCGATGCATCTAGTCACGGATCCGCAGAGTTTATACATTGGCAAGAATACAGACCAGACCACTGCATAGAGCTTCTGCGACAATCTCTGATGTGCCATCTGGGCCCGACCAAATTTCTCGGCTTTGGCTTGCAGCGAATCTCCGCCATGTAAATCGAGACCAGGTCCACATGTATCGGGACTATGCGTCGTTCGAAAAAGCATCGTCGAGAAAATCGTAGTTCTATAAATAATAATAAAAGGTTCTCCGTCAACCTAGAAATGCCATTTTCCGTTTTACTAGGGCTACCTACCGTATATAAAGGTCGGTAGTTTGTAAGTCGCACTTCCGCTCGCTTTTATCCTTTTTTGGAAGTGTTTCAAAAGTTGCAGGTCTGTTTTTATTCTATCTTTGTCTACCTGCCTCTCTGTCTCTCTCCGTCTCTTCGATATTTTTAACATTTTAGTAAAACAAACAGGAATATCTGCATCATCTTTTCTTAAAAAAAGCGAATACCTGTCCCGAGGATTCTTCTATCCTTCGCCAATCACAAAACACATCTTCTATCAGTTACTTACTAAGTCCATATAGATGCAACACTTTGAAATGCAGGAGACAAACCTCATTGAGACGGTCCATACAGGTGTGCTTTGTTGACGAGGGAGCTTATGAAGTCTAACTAGTCGGTTAGACTAAATACTGATGCTCGGTTTTATATTTTTATTATTATTATTACTAACTTTGTATTTTTTATTTTTGCAAACACTCACTAATCGTCTGGAATGCCAGTATTTTTAAAACCCTGTACATGGGTAATGAAACAGACGGGATTGGTAGATAATGACAGCTGTTCTTGCTATTTCATGCACTGTCAAGCTGTATTAGATCTTCAGCATTACCTGCATCTAGGTGCTTACATACCAAGCTAGAATTTTAGCCAGTATTCCTACTTTTTCCAATGGTTTGAAGCATCAGAAGACTTCTTTGGTAGATCCGGCACAGGCTCCGGGTCGGCCGTAGGGAGAGCCACGGTGTACCCGAGCAGCGTAACTAACGTGACGGTGAAAATGTTATTGAAAATTATTTTGAGAGAGATAGACGGCTTGAAGGCAGGCTGTACAAGCTGATTTAAGCCAGTCACCTTTACGACAAAGAAGATAGTATGACATAAGTCACTGAAGTATGAAAGTCGGGAGGAAGGGTTCACACTTTGTACACCGGAGTTGCTTAGACTTCTGTCTCCTGCAAGCGCCTCGCCGGAGAACCAGCTTTGGAGACCTCAGCTGCATCGTCATAGAGACAGGTTTTGCGTCTTGGCTGTTTTTCGAAAGCTTCTCGAGGTATACTGTCTGACGCTAGTTAACGTTTAGCGTTTTTTCTTCTTGTTCTTCTCCTTTTTGTCTACGCTCTTGTCCTGCTTTGGGGGAAGACCGGGCTTACATAAAGGCGGACCACTCCTGCTTGGACGTGATATATGTGTAACTGCCGGACGAAGGACACTTATGTAGGGTACTCGTATTTGGAGATACCGGCACTGCATGGCGTAGTCCCACTAAAACCGCATAAAATAGTAGGGGGTTTGGGGCCTCCCCCCCATCGCGTAGAAGTACCCAATCACAGCAACACACTTCCGCCCATTCTGACAGCAAACGCCACAAAGCTTCGATGTTGACGTCTTATTGATGGTATGAGCCGCATCGGGAGTGGGCTGGCAGTTCAGGCTAGGGACGGGCCTCTTTGCTCCACCAAGCTAGTGTACTCGGATAGCTACAAATGGAGACACGTGCAGAGTGATCAACTTATACTTGTACTGTGTGGTGTAGACCAGTCGAGACCAGACGTTTTTGAGAGGTACGCAATCACATTAAGACACATACAGGGAAATAATTTAACAAGTGTATATGTATAGTAGTATTTTTTTCGGTTTCAACACCTTTCCCGTCCCTCGTCGGACCGAATGAACTGATGTAAAATGGTCCACTAAAACCGAATCCTGATAACGACAAGGGCAACTTTTATTTCGCTATCTTTGACCACCGACGAAACGTTAACATTCGGCATTAGGCTGTGGAAGGATCGGAAGTACTATTTAGCAAAAACGTAACGTAAGATACAAGTAGCAACTCTTCTTCAATTTGCACCCACGTTTTCTGAAATATGACCACTCCAATCCATTTCAATACTGCGCGCATCCAAACGCGACAATCCGCGAGACAGACGGCATCTACTTCTGCCTGAGAACCCATCATGTATCTTCAGTGGTGTGGAAAGAAAGTCGAGAACTCCTTCGGCCCCACAGTCCGCGACTGTCGAGGCGGGTTCGACTTCACCGTCTTCTTCGAGCAGCTGTTCCTGGCCATTGTGCCCTCGGCTGCGTTCGTGCTCCTGGCAACGTTCCGGGTCTACAGACTGTGCCGAGCGTCCCCAAAAGCGCGCGGCGGCTGGCTTCTTCCACTAAAGACTGTTCGTGAGAGTCTTTGAAGAACCCTGAGAAATGGAAACACAAACAAATAGGTCTATGCTGACGCCCTCGTCCTGACAGGTGGCTGCAGCGACCTATGTGATCCTGCAGCTGTATCTTGTCGTACGCTGGGCCGCGTCGCCCCCCTTCCCCGCCCGTGCCGCGACGCCTGCCGCTGTGCTCTCCTTGCTGGCCGGCTGCACCATCTTGGTCTTGTCTCCGTTGGAGCACCTGCGCGCCCTCCGGCCTTCGACGCTCCTGCAGAGCTACCTGCTCCTCACACTCCTCTTTGACGCGGCTCTGTGCCGGACAATATGGCTGATCGGGCGGGACCCTGCGATCGAGCGCGTCTTTGCGGCTGTCACGGCGGTCAAGTCTGTCCTGCTGTGCCTAGAGATCGTGGAGAAGCGTCGCTGGCTCAAGCCGCAGTATCGTAGCGAGAAGCCCGAGGCTCTTGGCGGCATCGTGAACCGCAGCCTCTACTGGTGGCTGAACAGGCTGTTCCTCACGGGGTACCGCAAGATCCTGGTCCTAGCCGATATTGACGGAATGGAAGAGTCACACCGCGCCGAGGCGCTAGAGCGGAGTCTGAAGGAGAGCTGGGCGAAGCTGGCAGAGACGGAGCTATCGTCGTCGCCGTCGTCGCCCTGCAACAAGCCGCACGCGCTGCTGCGCACGCTGGCCTGGACGCTGCGCCGCTCCCTCGCGGCCACTGTGTTCCCGCGGCTGTGCGCCATCGGCTTCAAGTTTGCGCAGCCATTCTTGATCGGCAGCCTGATCAGGTACCTCGACGCCGCCGCGCCGGACTCCAGTGCTGGCAACGGCCTCATTGGGGCATTCGCGCTGGTCTACTCGGGCGTCGCCGTCTCGACGGGCCTGTACTGGTACCAAGCGTACCGCACCATCACGATGGTTCGCGGCAGCCTGATCGCTGTGGTTTACGCGCGCACGCTAGAGCTAGACCTGAATGCGCCGTCGCATGCGTCGCCGAGTACGCTGATGAGCACCGACGTGGAGCGCATCTGCACGTGTCTGGTGAACTTGCATGAGCTGTGGGCGAACGTGATCGAGGTGGGCCTGGCTATCTACATTCTGGAGACGCAGCTGGGGGCCGCGTGCATTGGTATTGCGTTTCTGGCCATTGGTGAGCTTTCATTTACTTTTTCTTTTACTTTTTCTTTTTCGGCATGGCAGGGTAGAGTCCATATTTACATCAGCTAACTAATCGTAGCCTGCGGCCTGGGAACGCTGCTCCTCACGAAATCGATTGGGAAGAGACAGGAGGCGTGGCTGAAGGCGGTCCAGAAAAGGCTCAGGGCCACGGAAGCGACACTCGGCTCTATCAAGAGTATCAAGATGATGGGCTGGACAGAACCGATGCAAAAGCTCATCCAGGGCCTACGGGTCGATGAGCTCCGGCAGGCGATGCGCTACCGCAGGCTCCAGGTTATCAGCATCACCGTCTGTAAGAGCCATCCGTGTGTTTGTTTCTGCTCGTCACGCGACGTGGCGTCTCAAATCTCCTGATAAGATGATTAAAAAATAAACTGATCCGCTGACGATTTGCAAAAACAAGCCCTCGTGATGACCGTGGCTGGCCCGGCTACCGCCATCACCACGTTTACCGTCATCTCAGACGTCAAAGGCACTGTCTTGCTACTGCCCGGCCAGGCCTTTACATCGATTGCCGTCCTGGCGCTGATTGCAACCCCTCTCATCACGCTGTTCCAGGCGCTCCCGCTGCTCAAGTCCGCCGTCGCGTCTATGGCTCGCATCCAGGACTTCCTCAACCAGCCCTGCCTTGGAGACACACGTCAAGGAAACGACGCGGCGATCTTCCCGCGTCGCCCGTCTAATACGTCCTGCCGCTCGAACCCGGGCAGTAGCAATATCGCTATTCAGATGGAGGAGTTCGAGACTGGAAAACTGGCTGGCAAGCAAGACCCCGGCGGCGACGGAAATGTCGAGAACCTGATCACCATGTCCAAAGCAAGCATGGGATGGGGCGGCGACGGTGACAGGGTGGTCCTCCACAAGATCAACCTTGCCATCAAGCGCGGCAGCCTAGCGATGGTCATCGGTCCTGTGGGCTGCGGGAAGTCAACCCTCCTCAAGACCATGCTCGGCGAGACCAAGGTCTGCCAGGGCGCCATCAACGTCTTGTACAAGGAGGTGGCATTTTCGGACCAGACCCCCTGGATGATGTTCGGCACCATCCAAGACAACATCACAGGCAAGACGGGGTATGCCTTTGACGAGACGTGGTACCGGACTGTTCTTTATGCCTGTGCGCTTGAGAAGGATCTGGAGCAGCTTCCGGATGGCGACCAGACCAGGATCGGTAGCAAGGGAATTGCCTTGAGTGGCGGCCAGAGACAGCGAGTGGTAAGTGGCTATTCTTTGTATTTCCTCTCTCTGTTTATTTTTTTTTTGTTGATTGGCATACGTATTAAACACCCATAGTCGATGGCCAGGGTGTTGTATTCGAGAAAGAGACTCGCCATTTTCGACGACGTTTTTGCGGGCCTCGACAGAAACACAGAGATCCAGGTGTTTGCGCGTGTTTTTGGTCCCTCCGGGCTTCTTCGGCAGCAGAATATCACTGCTGTGCTTGTCACGAACAAAGGTAAGCTGAGTCGCGTCCCCCCAAAAAAACACATGAAAGAAAGAAAGAAAGAAAGAAAGAAAGAAAACGGAACCTCACATATCACAGTACACCAGCTTCCGTCCAGCACCCAGATCATCGCTCTCGACGAGTCTGGCCACATCTCACAACAGGGAGCATACGCTAAGCTCTGTCGTGTCAGCGGATACGTGCAGAACTTGTCAAGCCAGGCAGGCTCCGGAGCCGGGAAACAGGACGACCTCGCAAGCAAAGAGCAGACTTCCGTTACGCGAGCGACCCCGGCTGCCAACACCGACCGGGCTGCGGAGCTAGCTCGGCAGACGGGAGACATCTCGCTGTACCAGTACTATCTCAAGTTTGCCGGCGCAGGCACTTTTGTCTTCGCCATCTGCGTGCTGTCTGTCTATTCCTTCTGCATCGTCTTTCCAAGTGAGTGGCCCAAGCTGTGACGGTTTTAAATCTTGATCTGACCTTGTGTATTGCAGCCATATGGCTTGATTGGTGGTCAACAGCAAACGAAAAACGCCCTGGACACAATCTGGGCATGTATCTTGGGATTTACATCTTCCTGGGCGTGTTAGGCCTGGCAGCCCTCAGTCTCTTCTGCTGGTAAGCATTTTAAAAAGAGCCTTTCTTGCTGCTCTACATCGTCTCTGATCCTACTTTCTTTTCCCATAGGCAAATGATACTGGTCCTGGCCCCGCGGGCTGGACGAAAACTACATTCGACTATTCTGGCAAGTGCATTATGGTGAGAGTCTTAACCCAACCCTCCAAATTTCCCATCTTCTTTTATTGTTTTCTTTTTTTATTGTTTTTTTTATTGTTTTTTTTATTGTTTTTTTCTTTCTTTCCTGCAGCTAACATACAAAGCGCCCCATTGTCCTTTCTTACGCAAACCGACATGGGAACCATCATGAATCGGTTCAGCCAGGACATGCAGCTCATTGATTTCCAAGTCACCCTGACGAGCATGAGCGCTGCCGAAGGTGAGAATGCCGTTCGATCCGATCGATTTCTGTCATTGCCTTTTACCGCTGACATTCTTGGAACGCCTCCCGTCTTAGCATTTAGTACTACGATTTTCCGCTTGGTTGTCGTCTGCGTGACCGCCAAATACGTGGCCACGATCATGCCGCTCAGCCTGTTCGTCGTTTACGTCATCCAGAAGGGCTACCTGCGGACCTCGCGCCAGCTCCGCTACCTCGACCTCGAGGCCAAGGCCCCAATCTACACACTTTTTGTCGAGACGCTCGACGGCCTCGCCACTATCCGCGCCTTCGGCTGGCAGGAGCCCTTCCGCCGCCACGGCCACGCACTGCTCGACGGCGCCCAGCGGCCGTTCTACCTGCTCAACTGCATCCAGCGCTGGCTCGGCTTCGTGCTGGACATGCTGCTGACGGGTGTCTCGGTGCTGGTAGTAGTGTTTGCCGTGCGGCTACGCAGCCAGACGAGCGGTGGCACGACGGGCGTGGCGCTCGTCAACATTCTGAGCTGCCACCAGAACCTTGCCGGGTTTGTGCTGCGGTGGACGCTCCTGGAGACATCGATCGGTGCCGTGTCGCGCATCCGGGCCTTTTCGCTGCAATGTCCAACGGAGCTGCGGGAGGCAGCCGTGGAGCCGCCGGCGAACTGGCCTCAAAGCGGGTCGATCCAGGTGCAGAACATCAGTGCATCATACAGGTTAGTTTTTTCGGCCCTACACACTCCTCTATACACTCCTATGCACCCATATGCACAGCATGCTCACCTGAAAATCTTTGGCTCTCCATCTAGCCCGGACGCGCCTGTATTGAAAAACGTGACATGTTCCATTCCGCCCGGATCGAAAATTGGCATTTGTGGCCGGACTGGCAGGTATGTGGTGTGCTATTCGAAAGACACTGGTCTCTACGTGAGAGTGTCTGTTAATCTCTTCCATCGTTGCCAGCGGCAAGAGCTCCTTCGTTCTCTGCCTCTTGCAGATGCTAGATCTCGACGGTGGTCATATTGCCATCGATGGCGTCGACCTCTCCACCCTATCTCGCGAGGCTGTGAGATCCGCCTTTGTCAGCGTCCCTCAGGACTCCATGCTCTTCGAGGGTAGCGTCCGCTTCAACCTCGATCCGCGCGGCCTCGCAGCAGATCAGTGCATGCAGGCGGCCCTGCGCAAGGTGCAGCTCTGGGACCTCGTCGACCGGCCGGGCAGCGACAGTGGCGGACTAGACTCGCCAATTGGCGACCTTCACCTGTCCCATGGCCAGCGCCAGCTCTTCTCCCTTGCCCGGGCCTTGCTAAGTAAAGCCAAAATCATAGTGCTCGACGAAGCGACCAGCAGGCAGGTTCCCCTCCACTCCACATTGTTTTGTATTTGCTAACTGGCCACGGCAGCATGGACAAGGAGACGAACAAAGTCATGCAGTCGCTCATCCGGAGCGAGTTTTACGGCTGCACTGTCCTCTGTGTAGATCACCATCTCGAAAACATTCTAGACTACGACGCTATTGTCTATTTTGACGACGGTTCTCTGGTAGAATTTGCTTCTCCGGACGTGTTGTTGCAGAGCAACTCCAAGTTTCAGCAGCTGGTGAAAGGCTAGATGGATGAGTGGTTACGCAGCGATAATCGTCTTTGGTACATGCATGCATTAATGGTGCGTAGACTCGGGCTTCCAAGGAGTAGCGGGCATGAAAGATCAACGAGCAAATGATTCTTCAATTATTGCGCTTGCATAATCTATCACTTTTTTGGAGACCAAAGCGGTAGATAGCCGGCCGTATTATAGACAAAAGCGCAAACGGAAGGCTATCAAAGAGGATTCTAGTATACGGTGGCGCTGCCACCGTAAGGAGCTAGCAAGCTACCGTATCGCTAGTTAAAAGCATATGCGAGTAGTCTCACCATTGAGGATCTGCCGTTTCGTAGGTCCGCCTGTTGCTCCCGCGTCGGTTCTTTCCCGATTTAGAATAGTGACAGCCTCCCACAGTCAATGCAACCATATTGCTGTACCCCATATGTTGTGACTGGACGCCTTAAAATCGCCTTCAGTTTCCGTCAAAATAGGTTTGCGTTGGCCGCTGTGACAAGCGAGCATCAGCAATAAAAGCTGGCGAAAGGCTGGAAGTATGAAGGGCTCGGAATTCTGTGTGCTTCATATCTTCCGCCGCATTCCCCCCTTCCTACTAATTTGCACTTCCAAAATTCACGCGGAAAAACTTACGGGCAATTTTATGTTGACCATCAAGAGACAGCATTGCATGCGAATGACCTATGGAATGGATAGTCTAAAAAGTTTGGCTGTTATCGCGCCACGTCGTTGCAGCCACTACAAGTTCCAAGAGCCCGATTGGACTTCAATAACAGTTCTGGGTCGTGCCGACCACCTCGAATGTCATGCTTCCATGTTGATGGTGGTCTAGATATCCTCTCAAGTGGTCAATCCAGCTACAAGTTCACACCTCCGGATATGAATGTTTACTGTACGTGGGAGAAACTTGTTTGTAGGATGCGACCCTATGCGTCATCCATGGAGAGCACGCATATAAGAAACGCCACCGTCCGCTGTTCTCTCCCATTGCTCATCCGCGTCTGCAACTTCTTTTAGACCAGAAAAGCCCCTTGCGCACGATGGAAACCCCAGAGGTGGGAGCATCAGAGGCGAATGGGCATGTCCCTGCACTAAATGGCGACTCTCATGCAAAGACAAACGGCTACGTCAATGAAACCAGTCATTCTCCAACAGCTTGCTCGACTGAACAATTATTAGGGGTTTTCGAGGCACTTCAAAAACTAAATCAAGGCTTGGGGATCCAGAGTGTATTGAACACGACTCAAGAGCTTCGCACGCTCGAGATAACGAACAGGAGGAATTGTAGGACGATAAGAGATGTGGAAACAGAGAACGCGGCTCTTGTACAACGTTTCGAGCAGAAGTCGGAAGAGCTGGCACAAGCAACTACCAAAATAAATGAACTCGAGGCCCTGCTCAAACAAGCAGAGTCTGAAATTGATCGGTACAAGGAGGATATCAGAAAGCTCAACGAAAAACACGCCGAGACCGAAAAGGAGCTGGCGGAGAGCTCTGCCGCCAAAAGCAAAAGGCTCGAAGATCTCGAGAGTTTCGCTGCAAAGCCCTTAAATAGGACAAGAGCTGAATTGTGAGTTTGCTGTATTCAAATGCATCTAATATGAAGGAGAAAGTAGGCCTGGGATTCTGACAGACGCCAGGATATGCTTTTTCGACAAGGTGTTTACACATGCCTTTGAAACAGTCAACAACTCTTTTGGCCAGGATCTAGACGACAACACTTTCTCAAGCAATGCCTGGAAAAAATTTAAAGACAGCTTCCCCCACATCTCTCTGCCCCCTATGAATACACCAGATGCAAAGCGAATGCGAGTTGCAGCGGTCTTGGCCCACCTGGCCCAGGTGGCTACTCGTGAGCTCTTTCAACCTGTTTATTCGACGGAATCTGGCGACGGCTTTGGCAATTTCATACAAGGAGAGGACAACTACAGGCAAGCACTAAGGCTGCGGCTTGTTGCGCTAAATACAAATCAGGGTGAGCAGAATGAAAATGCCCAAAGTCGGGCAGCCAAGGTAGAAAAAGAGGTCTCCGACTTGGTAAAAGAGATTCTTGGGCCAGCGAGAAATCAAGAAATCTTTGCCGAAGCACTCAACAAATGGTGCAGACGCACTGCTAGAGGATGGTCAAAGTACATCCAGGCACACGAAGAAGCGATCGTTCCCGCGCTCAACCCCAAAGACATGGAGACAGGCGTCGGAGATTGGGAGTTGCTCAACCCTGCAGAAGGTTGGATGCCTGCGAACAAGAAGGACCACAAGTTGAATGGGATGCACCAGGTTGTGGCTCGCATATGGCCCGTGTTTACAATATCTGGAGAGGATGCGGTGGTCGAGATATTGAAGAAGGGGCTGGTCATATCCGAAACGCAGGCTGTGCAGGCCAAAAAAGAAGTTAGCTCGGCCAATGTAGCTGACGAGAGGAGACGCCATACGCCAAAGCGGAATTCCGAAACTCGAAGATGGAGCAATTTTTTAGGCAACCGCTCGTCCGCTGCATCAATCAATGGCGGCGAGACAGCACCAACAGGCGCGGGTGGCAGCAGTTAGGGCCTGGAACTGCTCTGCGGGTGAGACCAAGCCGGCACTTGGCAGGCAGATACAGCCGGGGCTGATCTGACCAATGGCTACTGCCTGCTCTTGCTGTCATGTTTCCAGGTGCCTTGCTTCTATCTTCAAGAAATGTGGCAAAGAGCTGGAGCACCTGACCCAAGGGCAAAGTCTCAAGACAGCTGCCCATGCTGCTTGAGTTGATGAACAGGGCGAATGTTGTTCGTTGCCGCTGTGTGCGACACGATTATGCTTTTAGGACCTCTGATCTCTGCCACCATGCATCATGAACATTATTCGTTCCATGGAAATACGATTGGCTGAGGGGGAAGTATGTGGTAACGAGAAGAGTGGGAAAGAATGCATTGGCTTCGTCAATCAGGAGTAAGGAGCAAAATGGAAGAAAAAGCAGAAAAGAAGAAAGCAAGGCTCAAAATTGAACTGTTTCATACAGTACTTACTCTACATCACTGCTCTCAACATCGCTGCCAAGCCAGCCTGAAAACATATCAAACAGATTAAAAGCACTCATTTTTTCCGCTTCACACCAGCTGCTGTGGACTGTTTAATGTGAGTTGTGGATAAAAGAGTATGTATGGTACACATGCTTTTGGAGGGAATAGCTTCCACACATTCGCCCAAGAAAAGCAAATACATGCCTATGACTGAGCGTGACAAGCACCCAGCATTCTCCGTGGCATGGCCGCAGCGGAAAATTATGGATCAGCGCAGGGGGGATGCGCCTACTGCTGGGAAGCTCGATAATAGAGCACACGTCCAGTTAGCTCAATTAGTCGTTCCCCGAAGTACACACTCTTCGGCTAACCCCGCTAATACATTCATTGTCTGTGGCAGCAAACAGACGGCAATCAGATAGTGGCACGCAGTTACAGACAACCGACTGGCTAATAAACACTTGCATTTGCAACTTCCTGTCCTCTAAATAAGGAATTCATTCACCTATTACCACCTTCAGAAATGATGCGTCCAAGTACACATATTCTATTGCCACGCCCCCGGGTACCAGCTCTCCGGGCAATGGGCCTTCGGGTACCAGGAGCCAGGGTCTTATCTTCATTCCCGTGTCGCTCATCCCACCTGAAGATCAACGCCGACCGCCTCAACGAAACCATTCACCACACATGTCAATGGGGCAAGGCTCACACTTACGGCAGGTACGGGAAGCTCTATCTTTGAGTGAGAGACAGAAAATATGCTTGAGAGCTATGGACTAACCCCAGCGTGCGATAGCCATGAGACTCAGACGGGCATGGCCCGTCTGGCTCTTTCCGACTCTGACGCTCAAGCCCGGCAATGGTTCGCAGATGAAACGCAAAAGGTCGGCTGTGAGCTCACCGTCGACCAGATGGGCAACATGTTCGCCAAGCGCAAAGGCCGATCCGCAGCACCCATGACCGCCATGGGCAGCCATCTGGACACGCAGCCCCGGGGAGGCCGTTATGATGGAATTCTCGGAGTCGTTGCAGCCCTGGAGGCTCTGCGTACGTTGCACGAAAACGGACACGAGACCCAGTTCGACATTGGGGCAGTAAACTGGACCAAGTAAGTATGGAACAGCCGCCTGTAGCTCGCCCCGTCCAAATCCTCTCCAAAGCTGACAATGTCTTTCCAAAAAAAAAAGCGAGGAGGGTGCGCGGTTCCCCAAGTCCATGATGGCATCTGGAGTTTGGGCCGGAGTCATACCGGTCAATGACGCCTGGGGCCTGGCAGACATCTTTGACCCCTCGATCACAGTCAAGTCCGAGCTCGAACGTCTCGGCTATCTCGGACAGGTGGAATGCTCCCACGCAAGCAGCGGCTACCCGCTTGGCGCTCACTTTGAGCTGCACATCGAGCAAGGCCCCATCCTCCAGGAGACAGGGAAGAAGATCGGCGTCGTCCAGGGGGCCCAGGCATACCGCTGGTTCACCTTTACTATCACCGGACGGGACGCGCATACAGGCACCACTCCTCTTTCGATGCGCAGGGACCCCCTGCTCGCGGCCGCAAAAATGATAGCCGCCTCCAATGCCACGGCAAACAAGTTTGGCGGCCTGGCCTCGACCGGCGTGCTCAAGCTGCCCCCCAGCTCATCGACCAATACCATCGCCTCCACCGTATCCTTCACGCTAGACGTCCGCCACCCCGACGATGAGGTCGTGGCGAGGATGCAGGACGAGATACTGAGCTCGTTTGCGACGATCGCCAAGAGCGACGGCCAAGGCGTCGAGCTCAGCTGGACAGTCGACACGGACTCCCCCGCGGTCAAGTTCCACCCGGACTGCATCGGTGCTGTGGAGAGGGCTGCCGACGGGCTGGTCGGGCCAGATGGCTGGCTGCCCATCACCAGCGGAGCCGGACACGACAGCGTCAACACAAGCAAGTGGTGCCCTACAACCATGATCTTCGTGCCCTGCAAGGACGGAGTCAGCCACCACCCCGAGGAGTACTGCACTCCGGAAGACTGGTATGTCTGCTTTTTATTTTTATTTTTATTTTTATCTTGCCTATTGACTGCTTGGAAATGTATTAACTAAGATTCCTAGTGTTTTGGGGGCGCAGGCACTTTTAGATGCTGCTCTGGATTACGATCAGCGTCGAGAGCGTTAATCACCGGATAACGAGAGGCATTACAGGGCATTACAAGACAACAGCGATAAAGAAAACCAATCTGTGGAGCATGGCACGACAATTTGAATTGTGTCTGAAGGCCATTTTCTCATAAGAGGAGATAAAACTTGCGCAAACTTACTTTGTGAGTGCGTGCATAACCTGCTACGGTAGCGTTTGTAGGGGTTCATTTCTCGCGGGATTGACATGTTTTAAGGTTCAGAGGAAGAAGCTCCGTCATTTGCGCAACTAAAAACGCAAATGCCTAAGCAAAATAAAATAAAAAAAGCTTTCAAATTCAGTAAAAGTTCCCCAACCATGCCCCATACTGCACTGGCCGCACTCTACTTCTGACAGTATACAACACAATGCCCTTCCACATAACATAAGATACAATGGACATGCTAAAAGTACAAAAATCAAAACAGTTTTCACCACAGTAAGCATACTAATAAAACAGACAGACACCCATCGACTGGATAAAGCGCGGCCCAGCTTGTACGCTGACTAATCAGTATCTACCAGCGTGTCGGTAGTCTGGGAGCTCTCTCCTGCTTTCAGCTTCTTGACTGCTTCCGGGCTCTCTAATGCGCTGGTCAGAGCTGTCAGCATGAGCTTCAGTTCGGACACCTCGGCGCGCAGCTGGCGCACCTCCACCACCGCCGGCTCATCCTCGACATTGGGCTTGACGCGCTCCACCGTCTTGTTCCAGCCATCGGCTTCAAAGTCGACGGTGGCAGTGGTGGATGAAGTGGCAGGGCCCTGGCTCAAGCCCAGCTGCTCCCACTCCTCGACAACGTCGTCATCGGCGTCGCCTCGCAGTCGGTTCGCCTGGATCTCGCGGGCCTGACGCGTCTCAAAGACAGCAGCCAGCAGCAGAAGAGGCGAGTAGAGCACGGCCATGACGTAGTCGTTGATGCGCTCGTAGAGGCTCTTACTCATCCACCACTCAAAGGGCAGCGCCAGGCAGAAGATTTCGATCAGGTTCAGCGGCGGGATGAAGACGTTCTCGTCAGGGGCGCGCACAAACTGCATCGTCTTCTGAGCAAACAGCGCGAGGTACTCGTCGTCGGCGTTCTCGTAGATGTCCTCGTAGGCGGAGTTGTACAGGGCGATGAGTATGTTGAGTAGCACGACCATGACGATAAAGGTAAAGCAGTAGTACAGGATGATGCCAAAGGGATGGCCAAACTGCTCGAAGCCCTCAAAATCGGGGCTCTGCATCACAGCGTTGGCCATGGCCTGGACGATGAAGCCAATGTCGCCGAGCACGTGGTCCTCGGCAATATCCAGGCCGATAAAAGACTGCAGGAAGCCGATCAGGACGACGATGAGCAGGGCAAAGAAGATGACAGACTCCTTCATCATGACCTTGAGGACGACCAGCATGGCGCCGAAGAAGCGGAAGCTATCCAGGTACAGCAGCAGGCGGATCCAGAACATGGGCGCGCTGAAGGCCAGGAAGTTGTAGCTCAGCTCGTTGAAGTGCTCGCGCGGGCCCTT
This sequence comes from Leptographium procerum, assembly GCA_000806385.1. Classification (NCBI taxonomy): domain Eukaryota; kingdom Fungi; phylum Ascomycota; class Sordariomycetes; order Ophiostomatales; family Ophiostomataceae; genus Leptographium; species Leptographium procerum. The sequence goes on from JRUC01000219.1 coordinate 20,692, forward strand.
GAAGTCTGGGTCGCCCGACGAGGGCTTGCTGAAAGCGACGAAACGCAACGCCAGACTGGTCAGCAGCAGCGAGTACAGCACACCATTGAACGCGTCCCAGAAGCCGAGGATGTAGTAGCCAGCCTTCCAGATCTTGGCAATCTCGTCGAACAGGTGGCCAAAGGTGAAGAGGTACAGCACGATCTCGATAAAATCAAGGTCGCCGCTGCGGTTGATCGTGTTGATGGCAATGGTGAAGAGCCCGAGGTAGATGACGGAGAGCAGCAGCTGCGCCGCGTTCTGGTACTTGGGCGCCCGCATGCGGTCGGGGTCGAGGTGCGCGATAAACGAGGTGTTATCGCGGTCGTGGTAGTCCACAAAGCTGGACGGGTCGTTCTCGTCCTGCACGAGCCAGCCGCGCCACAGGTAGCCGATACACTTCTGGTAGCCGGACGAGCCGATGACCCTCAGCGCGTGCAGGTCCACCGCCTTCTCGATCACGTTGGATGGTAGCGTCGGCTCTGTGTTGACCAGGATAGAGTAGCGCTTGAGAAGGACCGAGAGCATCAGGTAGTCGTTATCCTCCTCGTTCTCGATTCTGGACCACTTTAGAGACGCCCTCGCTGGCTAGAGGAGGGGGGGGGGAGTGTGACCGCAAAGTACATACATTTGCTTGGCGATGACCTCGCAGGCGGTGCCGCGCACCTGGTGCATGCTCGCATCCCAGAGCTCAGACAGTGCCTGGTGCCGGAACCAGCGCTTGCAGATGAGCAGACAAAAGACCTGTCGGGGGTGTCAGACTTGCTCGATCCCGTGATATCCACCTTCTGGCTGCTGAGAGGAAAACCTACCACACAGCCCTTGTACTCCTCACCGCCAGCTTCCTTAGCGGCCTTGATGACCTCCTTGCTGATGATCTTGCTGTGCGAGCGCGTTACAAGCTCCTCGTCCATCTCGCACGGGATGCATTGCTCAACCAAGTGGTGCAAGCGAATGGCTATCTTGGTGACCTCGGCAGGTGGGACGGCCGACTCGAGACTGTCCTCGGCATAGGATGGAAGGACTGGGATTCAGGAAGTTAACAACTTCCGCTTTACGGTCCACAAGCTCGCAGTCTACAGCGACCGTAGCTGTGGCTGTGATCGTAGATAAGGTTGGGGCTACTTACGACGCCAGCGCGTGTCTTCCAGGAGGCCGTGGCGATGGTCTTGGCCCGGGTGCTTGTTCCAACCCAAAAGGCTGCGCCAAACCGAGCCGCCCGAGCGGCGCGCTCCTCGGCTAGACATCGCGGAAAGACCGGGACTAGAGGGCGCTTCTTGTGCCAGCTATCGTGGCTTGAATGGCGTGGTTGAGGTCTTAATTGAGGAAACAGTTGGAGAAAAGTCAAGAGAGAAGGCGCGAAATGTGGGAAGGAGATAGTAAACGGCAGAACTCCCTCTTTTTTTCCTCTTTCCTCTTAACCGCTCGGTGCCACTGGGCTTTTGTCCACTGGGTTGCCCGCTAAACAAACGCCCTTGGCAGGCGAGAAGCTCGCCGAGTTTTTTGTGGCTCCCACGCGCGGTGGACAGATCACTAGCTCAAAATGACGTCGGCTTGGCTTGTCGACGTATCGCGATCTGGAGTGGGGTTTAGGTGTCCAACCACAGCGGTGTTTCAGGGGCAGAGCTGAGCGCTGGGGGCGCGCTAAAGGCCTATTCGGCTAGCATGATCCCAGCTGGGGTGCTCTTCATCGAAATATCGTGAGTGTTACTGTAGTCCAAAACCTCCCTTCGATGGAGCAGGTAGCTGCTAGGGTATACTGCCTCTGCAATGTCTCCGCAGTGTTTGTCTTTGATGACACACAGGTCAAAATGCCTGCGATGGCATATGTACCATAGTCTTGGCGTAGAGGCGTTTTCGAATCTTGATCGCAGAGGAACTCCATTTCCAGCAGAGCCGAAAAAGGGATCCACCTGCCAAGTAATCTTGGGATCAGAAACCGGGAATAGGCCAACCACAGCACCGACAGATTCGTGGCATGGGCATATTCCGGCAGATGGACGGTATCACTCCGATTAGATGTCAAAACCGCCCGCAAAGAGGTTCGCCAACTCGTTCCGCGCTACCGCCTGCAACTGGTCGAGAAGCCCGCATGCCCCAAGACAAGATTTGCTCTCACTTGCTTTGACATAGCGTTGCTGAATTTCTCCCCCATTTGACGACTTTATGGCTGGCGCGCACCTGCAAACGTCTAGCTGGCCAAGTGCTGTGGCATCTATCATGTGACCTGTCTCTAGCTGTCAGTCGCACCCGCTCGTGGTGTATCGTCCATGGTCTCGACTCGTGGTGATAAATGTAGACGCACATGACGCATTTGATGCCTTTGACGTGGCAGCCACATGCACCAAATCCGTGCCTAACTAGCATGGCCCGTATCGCCAAGCTGTCGCTCCAGTGCATTGGGAGGAAGACAGTAGCCACAAGTGTGTCTGCATCCAAACGAGGAGAAGCCTTACAGCTATCCTCACACAGCCCCCTGCGGCTGCCTAGAACGGCATGAAGCCAGCGAATGGCAGACGGCCGTTATTTTTTTCCTCTTCCTGCAGCAGGCCTCTTTTTTTTTCGCTCTGCTCTAGCGCCGAGAAGTGGACTGACAAGGCTGACTGCGGAACCCTGCTGGGCACAAAGCCAGAGATTAAGGTTACCGCCGCAAGGGATCGCGTTGCATGCTTACTTTGTACATAGTAATAAGTTGTAATAGGAAAAAGTGAGCGAAGAAGGCCTCAGCCAGCAGCTAATATACGGTCCTCTTCTGCGTCAAGTCAAGGGTTGGCCCAAGCTCCGGGCCGGTCTCTCTTACCCAAGCCGTGTGCGCTCTCCCCACTATGTAGGCAGGAGCGCTAGGCAGCCATGGCCGGTGGGGCCACAGCCCAGCATCTTACAGTCTCACTGCCTAATAGACTCGGCCGCCTTGCAATGCATCTTTCTCACGCATCGCAGCCTTTCCACATAGCAATATATTTATTGTCGTCGGTTCGCCGGCCTTTTTCTTCTCGCTTCATCTTTCCCATCTGCACTAATTCATTAGCCATCGTTTGCCAGGGCTCCCTCCCGCCCGCACACTCTATCTGCCACCGTGCAGCGTTAGGGCCGCTTCCCCAACTGTCCTCCCATAGCACAAATCCCACTCTTGCAGATCCTTGCAGAAATACCTGAATCACGCCCGAGTCTGCAGAAAGAAGCGAGCGCCAAACCCACCAGTTGTGTTTTCCGAGAGCCAAGTCATCTAGGCAACGAGCTACGAGTACAACCACTGTACTTACAGTGGCAGTGACAGCGAGCAGAGTCCTTCGTCTTGGCCATTCTTGCTCACCGACTTCTCACCAACGCTTCTGTGCCTTGACCTCCTATCAACTGCTTTTTGAGGCTTGCGCCTTGTGACTGCTACGTAAGCCTCCGTTTGTTCCGGGTTCAGAAGCATGTCCCCTCTTTTCCTTATCCCTCCTCACGTCGGTTGGTTGCTTATCCTCTGCTTTTACACTGCTGCTCGCCGTTTCGTCGTACCAATGTAGTAAGCACTATTACTGCAACCGCAGCATGGGGAGACTCGTCAACGAACACTCATGCATATTACTGTGGGACTCCGTCCTGAACAGCTGGCTTGCTCCATAAAAGCTAGCCTTGGGCGCTGATCCTGTTACCGCCTGGCGCTACTGGTTCCCCAACCCGGCCCACCCCTTCCCAAGCAGCAAAGTCAAGAAACCGGGGAGCCAGCAACTGCGCAGGACAACACCGCTAACAGTTTGAAACCTCACAGCATCGCACTGTCCCATTCTTCGATTCTCCATCCTCAACAGCTGTCAGCTGGCAGACCGCCTTGTCCAAAGCACGGCTTGGATCCGCTTACATTGCTCAACGCTATTAATAGCCCAACAGACCCAAGACCCAAGACCAGCATACAGAACTTAATCAGCCCACAGCTTAGCGCTTTTTTTTTCACATTTCGCAGCCTTTACTCTCTTGCTTCAACACAAATAGCGTCATCATCCTACCGTTTTTTGGCTTTTGCAGTCTCTCCAACCCGGAGAGAATATCGTCCTTTGCCACCACCGTACAACTATTTCGAGTATTTATATTTTCCGCTCACGCTACAGTCACGCTACGGTCGCCATAGCGCTTCTCCCCACAATCGCACTTATGGATTCCAAGGCTGTCACCATGGACGTCTCTAAAACAAGGACGGAAGGCTCCACCAAGGCTAGCATCGAAGCCGTCTCCACAAAGGCGGCCGAAGCAGACCAGAAGGCCACAGATCGCACCGGCGCAACCACCAAAAAGGCGGCCAGGGACAAATCTGCAAAGAACAGCGCCAAAACTGGAAAGCCCAAGAAGTCAAAGCAGCCTGGAAATACCACCGTTGAAGAGGAGTCAGCCGACTCCGAAAGCGCCGCGACGTCATCTTCAGATTCGCCTTCTGATACAGACACATCTGACTCTAGCTCTTCAGATTCCGAAGAGAAACGCAGCAAGAAGCACCGGTCGAAGAAACGGCACGGCTCTGAAAAATCAAAGAAAAAGCTCCTGAGAACAAAAGGATCGAAGCGGCCCATCAGAATTACGCAATCCTCCGAGTCCGGATCCGACTCCGACTCCGAGTTTTCTGATTCGGAGTTCAGCGGCAGCAGCTCATCAAGCTCTGATGACCGAGAAAAGGGCAAGGGCTCGAGGAAGAGTCGCAAAAATCGCCAGCTGCAGTTCCAGACTCAACAGCAACAGCAACAGCAACAACAACAACAAGACCTCGCGAGATTCGGTCTACCCCAACAGCCGCCGCTGCCGCTGCAGCAACCATACCAGCCGTATGCGAGCCCGTATTATCACTACTATGGGAACATGGCCATGGCACCTCTTGGTTTTCCATTGGGCGGCCCTGCTCCAAATTTTGCCCAGCCCTCACATCCGGTGCAGCCATTAGGCGGCTATGACCGCAATCCGGGAATGCGGCCCCCTCCACCAAATATCAATAGTATTCCCCGTGGTCGCCTAAACAACCTTAAAGGCATCATCCCCGACAACCGAGGGAAGCCGGCCAGACATAGGCGGTCCAAGAGATCGGTCCTGGATTTCAAGCGCGTTGACCAGGTTTGGGACAGTACCATCCACAACTACAAGTTGCAAGACACTGCCGAAGGAATCACAGACCTGGAATACGAGGGATACTTGTTCCACGTGCGCCGAACATTCGACTGGGAAGGGAAGTACAAGCAAACTGTAGTCGACATCAAAAGCAAGCTGCTTCGTGACAGTCTGCAGGAGGTTATTGGCGACATCAAAGGTGTCAGCTTGGTGGAAGAGGTGCCAAAGCTGGATCCCAACTTGCTGTTCTTGTACTTGGAGGATATGCGCAACCACATCAAGGTTCTCAAAAAGACGAAGCTTTCCGGTAAAAAGAAGTCCGCCAAAAAGGAGCAGAAGACGCTTCGTAAGAAGACGCAACAGCTGAAAGTCCTCGTCAAGTACCTTGACAAAGACTATGAGCCCGTGAAGAAGAGGTGAATAGCCCGTTTTTCCGTTGTATCCCCCCTTTCTATTTGCCAACTTTATTTTCTTTTCTCTGACTTTTTCTTAGTCTGAATCCGCTTCTGGAAAACGGCCTGATCACGTTCGATCTTTTGTGGTCTCTTTGGAAACCTAGCACACTGGCCTATGCAACGACGTACGGTTCAACGGACGAGCCTCGTGTTTTCAAAGTTGAAATGGCCGAGAAGCACTTCAGCGTCATGAAAGGTGATTTCTACTACATCGAAGGAAGGTATTTTGAGTACGACGGAAAACGTTTTGGCTATGGAAGCATGGCGGACGAGATTGGCGAGTTCCGCGGCGCTCGAAAAATCACAAGTTTGCCGGTCTACCCTCTGCAGTACCACAAGAATGAGAAGGAGTTGCGGGAACGACTTGTTACCCGTGGAAAGAAGTTTGTGGCTCTGAGCGGCGTCCAGTACAAGAGTTACGAAGGCATGGCCTACTACAAGAAGAAAAAGTCGGCCGTGAAGGTCAACATCACCGGGCGCATCATGATCGACCCTAGCATCCATCGGCGGATCAATCCGAACTATCCTATTTCTGTAGTTCGACCCAATGACCACGACATGCCGTCTGGGGACGAAGAATCCAACAGTGAATGGGAAGACGGGTGCGATTGTGCCTCGCAATCAGACTCGGACGCTGGCAAGCAAAACCGCCACCTGGCAACTTTCCGGAACGAAAAGGGCAGCGGTATCTCTGCTCAGCCCGCGGAAAAGAGCACGGACAAAGCAAGCGAAGAAACAACAGACAAAGATTCAGACAAGGATGAAAACGCAGCCGACGCTAGCAGCGGAAGCAGCACTGCGGACGGAGCTGACGAAAAGGCCGAAAAGGCTCCTCCCGAATTCGGCGACGAGGAGTACTTGCTGGCTTCACCGGTCGTTTTGGGCTTCGCGTTTGCCGAGAAGCTCTGGCTTGAATTTACGGTTTCGAACGTCAACGAGATCCAGTGGAACGAGACTGCGTACGATTCACTAGTGCTCGAGCCGAAGACGAAAGACATTGTCAAGGTCAGTCGTTGTTTGCCTTTCCATCATATTTGAAATTTCCTCTCGCTAACATATTTCTCAAACAGGCGCTTGTCGAGTCTCACAAATATCACGCTGCAGAAAGCATCGATGACGTTATACAGGGCAAGGGCAAAGGTCTTGTTGGTGCGTTGTCCCGTCCGGCTTCGTTCCCGGTCTCCTCTTCCCTCTTCTCTTCTCTCCTGAATGCTTGCAAGTACTAATATCGATGTAGCTGTGCTCCATGGACCGCCAGGAACAGGTAAAACTCTCACGGCAGAAGGAATCTCGGAGCTGCTAAAGTGTCCTCTGTACATGGTGTCTGCAGGCGAGTTGGGCACGGATTCGCGGTTCCTGGAGACTGAGCTGCAGAAGATACTTGATATTTGCCACGCATGGGGCGCGATTCTGCTACTCGACGAGGCCGATGTTTTCCTTGAGAAGCGTAATATGCATGACATCCACAGAAATGCACTGGTCAGCATCTTTCTCCGCCAGTTGGAGTACTTCCAGGGCATTTTGTTTCTAACGACAAACCGTGTCGAGGTATGTGTTTGCGTCCGCCCCTTATAACCTTTCTACAGAATCCGCCATGACTCTAGCTAACGCAACTAGACATTTGACGATGCATTCCAGTCGCGGATACACATCGCGCTACGCTATGACAGCCTCGACCAGCGTGCTAAGAAGGCAATCTTCAAGATCTTCATTGAGCGGGTCCGCGTGCTCGAGAAGATCGACCTGATGCCGTTCACGGAAGAGGACTTTAATGCGCTGGCGCGACACGAGCTGAACGGGCGGCAGATCAAAAACACGGTGCGCACGGCGCAAGCTCTAGCTGTGAACAAGAGAGAACCGTTGTCTATGAGCCATATTAGACAGGTCCTCGAGGTGCAGATGTCGTTTGATCGAGATCTGAAGGGAGGGCCTGGATTCCAAGATGCTATGCGCAGCTATTTTTAGGGGAGCTCGGCCTTTATTTCCTTTTGTACTATATACGGCCTTGGGGTACGATTTTTCTTTGTTTATGTAGTATAGGAAAGCGAGGGTTATGTTATGTTGGAACTGAAAATTGAAAACTGAATGGAGAGTAGTTTGGGTGAGCTAGGTCTTCTTGTAGATGTGGTAGTGACGTTTAATATCACGTGTCTGACGAAGTCGTCGTAACGAGAGTCCCCCCGGTGGCTTTCGGCAAGCGAGCAAAAGCGGGATACTAAGCCGCTTCAGGCCAAGCCGAAATAGCGCTAACGAACTTCGCGTGCTGTATACCGTATATATTCCGGATGCGCCCTATCGGGCGGCAGCAGTTTGCTTGTTCTGCAGATGGAACAGAAGCATCCTCCCGATCTGCGTGCAAATTAAGTCTCCACCGTTCGCGCCACCTGCAGGATGAAGCTCTCACCGTCGCTCAAGGCGCTCATCAACGCTCCGCATTCGCGGCCGGGCCCAACGCCGGCGCCACCAGACATTGCAAAAGTGTACCAAGCCGTGGCACGTGACGCGGCAATGCATAACGTCGGCAACCGGCCGTGGATCACGATTTCGGTAAACTTTATTTTCCCTATTCTTTTTGTTGTTGTTTTTCCTCTCTTTACTTGTCTGTTAACAAATACGGATCAGGCCGCAGCGACTATTACGTTGAACTCGCCGGCATCGCTAGCGGTGCTGCACGGCGTGGCGACGGATGGGACGACGGCGTCGGCGAGCGGCAAGGTGGAGAGCGCAGTGGGGGCGGCGGAGCTGATCCGCGAGGTGGGTCTCAAGTGTATCGGCTTCAACGGGATCCCGCGGACGATCAACGTGCTGGGGGCGTTCCGGTCGGCGCTGCCGGCCGAGGTAGTAGCCGGGCTAGCGACACAGAGCACGCGGACGCCGACGCCGGAGACGCTGGCGGCCATCAGCGCGCGCGGCCTGGGGCTCTGGCGGTCTGTCTATGCGGGCGTCGACCAGAAGCTGCTCAGCCGTCTGGCCGACTCGCACCCGGACCTGCCCGTGCACATCCTCAACTCGCACTACGGTCCCCTCTTTACCGACCCGCCGCACCACGCCGACGGCGGCCTCGCCGACGTTGGCCGCGCCCTCACCAGCATCGTCGCCATCACCTGCCTGCGCGCCCAGCAGGGCGTCGGCCCCCAGGTGCTCTCGCACGTCTACGGCCTCCGCAAGGCCGTCGCCGACGGCTCCTGGCTGCCCATGGCTGCTACTGCTGCCTCTTCTGCCGGCGCCAGCGAAGAAGACGTCCGCGGCATCGACTGGCTCGCATCGGACGACGGCAGTGAGTGGCTCCTGCGTACTATCGACACCGTCGTCGATGCCCTCGGCGGGTCCAACTTTGCCGGCGCAAAGCTGTAGCGGGCGGCCGTCCAGTTCGTAGAGAAGATATTGGGCTAGTTTCGGAAAACCCTCTCGCTGCAGCTACCTGCAATATCTGTAAATATACAAAGACATTGCTTGAACAACGCCCTAAGCCCAAAGGCCCCTAAGCCCAGAGGGCCTTGGAATACGGCGCGGGCAAGTGACAAATGGTCGGATAAGATCACGAAACTCAATGTATAAAGTGTATATTTACGTAAGTCTCGATGACATCTAGAAGCATACAGGAACGGACAAAAAAAATACGATTAAAGTAATAAAAAATGGACTTGCAGGGAATCGAACCCTGGACCACTCCCATGCTAAGGGAGTATTATACCACTAAACCACAAGCCC
>JRUC01000022.1:0-67465 GCA_000806385.1 Leptographium procerum
TCTTTGGGGTAAGCACGACGGGCAAATTGGGGAGCCCAGGGCATTGCACGTGGACGCAAGCACTGCCACGTTAATGCGGGGTGAAAGCGGTGCGAAACTGGCAATGCTGGCGAATGCTGGCAATCTTGGCAATCTTGGCAATCTTGACATCTGCATACCGGATCGTCCTTGCGCCAAAATTTCGGCGGTATGACGTTCCAAGAGTGGACTCTGACGCAGCTCCGGCAGGTCTTGCCGCTGGAAGACAGCGATCTCGAACAGATCATCGGTTACGTCAATGGGCTCGACGATGTGGAAGCAACAGCGCATCTTCACAATCTCCTGGGCGACTCTACGGCGTCAAATGAATTTATCGCCTCGTACATTGAGCGCCGAAGCGGGCTGCCAGAAAAGCGTTTGAGCGCGGCCATTGTTCAGCAGCCGTCACCTGCCAACCCTCCAAATGGCCATCCCAGCAAGGCCAGCAAGGCCAGCAAGGCCAACACGGGCAGCGATAAGCAGGACGCTGCTCCTCCTCCCTCGTATGCCAGCACCACGAGAACGGCGCATCATCATCACACAAACGCCGTCATCGAGGCCGGGAAAATTCGAGCGAAAGATGAGGTAAATGGTTGGTAGCTGAGAAAATATTGACGCCGCAACTGACGCATCCCGCAGCAAGAAATGCAACAGCATCTTCAGAACCTTCAATACCGCTACCGTATCTACAACAGCGAGATTGAGCCAGAGCATGACTCTGACTACTACTGCTCTTGCCCCATCCATCAGTACATACGCAGGAAGCAAGCAAGAGCTCCAGTGCTAGAGCAGTGGTCAAAGGCAGTTCAGTATCCAGGTGCGCATCTCAGTTCTCACAGAAGGTGAGAAAGGATAACTGTCAAGCAAAATCTAACAGTTGTCTTCAGGCGAGAAATACTACAGTGATGTTCCAGGTGTAGCCATGCTCACCTGGAATCCTTACAACACGGTTCCTTCAGTGTTTGGGTACGGCATGGGCGGTTCAGTATGTGGCTTGACTCGGGCCTTGCCGGACTGTCATGCGGCGAATCTACGCCAGACCATTGCGCTGAACAATCGACTGAATGGGGAAGCGCAGGCAAAGATTGATGCGTACGAGCCCAAGATCAGTGTATGGGAAGCAGAAGACTTGGCCGACTGTATGTCCAAGACGACTTTGAACGATGCAAAGCCCCCGAACAAGGCGAAAGCTTCTGCAGAAGGCCCAGGCACAAGGCGGAAAAGTGTTATCGCCAAGGATGAGACCCCGTCCCGGTTCTCGAGATTCCGCAAGGCGCTCGGCGGCAAGTCGTCGGAAGAAAAGGCGCTGGAAAAGGCGAGAGACGTTCGCGATGCCATTCTGGCCGAGGAGCGCGGCCGATGGCCCGACCCGCAGTGGCGGCATATCGTGGCGACATACCAGGACAAGGTAGGTATGACGGCAAAGATCGCGACGCTTCGCTCGCGCTGTCCCGTGCAGTATCTGCACCTGCTGAGAGCCGGATACTTCGAGCCGATCCCGGTGGCCTGGGCCAGCCAGGCCTCCAACCCGCTAAAGTTCAGCGTGGAGGCGGCGGCAGGCATCCGGGGCATCACCCCGGCGTGGAGGGGTTACGAGGACCTGGCAGAGGAGCGGCTGTACTGGGTGCTTAACCATCGCGAAGGCTCGGTCGGCATACGCATGAAGCCCGATTTCATCTCGGAGATGAGCATGGCCCAGGCCCGGATGGCAACGGCCGTGGAGCCGCCACCGCTGTACTTTGCCGCCGATGACACATGTCACGTGCAGCACACATCGGCCGGGTATTCGAAGCAGGTGATGCCAACGCCGTTCCGGGCGTACGACCGCCCGGAACAGGCCAGCGACGACAGTATGATCCTGCTGGACGTGTCGGGGTCTATGGACTTCTCCCCGATCCGGCCAGTGTATGAGCAGTATCTCATCACCGGCTATCAGAACTCCACGCAACCCAAGAACCGAGGTGAGATGCGCTGTGCACCCGCATCAAAATGTGTCAGTGACTAACCAGGTGAACGGATGGACAGACGTTGCTCGAGCGATTGTTCGGCGCTTCACGGACGCCCTGGCAAACCACGACCACCAGTCGCAAGGGTACGACCTGGTGACTTTTGCCAACAGGGCCGAGTATGTCGGCACGGTCAACCACAGCGACTTTGACGAGATGTGGGGCCGCATCCGCTTGGGGGGCGGGACGCGGGTGATGACGGGCTGGCAGATGGTCAAGGACCTGCACTTTCAGAAGCACTCGGCGAGCGCAGTGCACCATCCAGTGTACGGGTGGCAGGCGGGCCCGGAGACGCCGATGCTGCGGCTGCTACTGCTGCTGGACGGCGAGGCCACGGACATGGACGAGTTCGAGCTGGACCTGCTGGGCCTGTCGTGGGCGCACGTGACCATTTTCTTGATCGGCGTCGACGGGTGCCCGCACCATCACCGGCACGCCAACGAGCTGCAGCGCATCAGCGACGTCAACCACCACGTCTCCTTTGTGGACGCGCAGGGAAACTGCCCCGAGCGGTTTGTGACGCACGAGCTGCTGAAGCGGCACCTGGGCTACGACGTCTCCATGCGCGAGTTTGAGCAGATGGAGCACCCGCCGGTCTACACGGAGATTGCATGATTATGGACCCGACGGTAATACGGAGCAGAGGTATCCGTAGTATGGAGTGCGAGCAGAGGAGTACGAGTACGAGTACTAGTCACAGGGCCTGTACGCACTGTACAGGAGTGCTTATTACTGCGCGATACTATGTAGATACCCCCTTGAATACAGTGCTAATGAACGCAAACCGAGGACGAAGGAGTGAGTGAGTGGAGCCTTGACAGAAACGTGGGATTTAGCGCGAGAAGAGTTTCGAGACTAGCTTTCGTGATGGGTTGAGCGAGACGGGAGGAACTATGTACAACGTACTCGTATGGCTTCCTCAGCTCCCCTGCAGGGAACCAAAGATGGCAAGGCCGCATTGCCGCGTTATGGAGTACGGATACGGAGTCGCAATACGAGCTGCTTCTTGTAACATCGTCGTGCCCCCCACCTATGCCGCTCTAGCCAACTCTCCTGGGGCGGATTTGATTGCGACGATATATCGAGATGGCTAGGGCTGATGCCTGCCAAGAAGCTAGGGAAGTACATAGTAGCCAGGATCTCCGGATCCGCGCTGGCCACGCACTTCTTTTTGAGGGATTTCCACCCTGTACGCACTATGTAGTACGTTATTATGTACAAAATGTACTCGTAGGGGGGTCCCTATCCCTATCTTTAACTCGTCACATTTTACTGTTATGTAAGATACGATAAGTAGCAAAGTCACACAGCCTGCATGCGTCTATCCGGAATTGAACCTAGGGCGCTCTTCCAAATCCCACTTGTCGTCGGTAAAAAATGCCTAAAGGGACGGAGGCGCCCCAATTATGGATTTCTGGCGTATTTCTCCAACGATGCGTACTACGAGTCCTGCTCTAACACACCAAAGACACTACGGAGTACGTCGTAAAAATACTGCTGCATACTGCTGCATATTACTGCATGCTCTGTATGCAGTGCAATATGTACACACAACGTTCTCCTGCAAGAGCAAGTAATGCCCCGCCTGGCCACCCGCGCTAGCGACTGCAGCAGTTCGCCTAACGGTCGACCCGCCATGCGCAACAGCTTACGGAGCACTGCGAGTAGTCCGTACTGCCACCCGTTGAAACACGGCAGGCGCGCTGGGTAAGCTCGGCCTAAAGGGTTCCTCGTATTTAATGCAGAAAGATCGCAAGCTTCTCTTACTTGCTGTTTGCGCCCGACTGTACGCAAAAAGATACCCTTCCCCCCCGCCCTCTCCCCCTCCCCCACGTCCTTTCTTTCCCTCACTTCCTTCATCTCTCCCTCAAGTCCGTCTGTTTCTCTCCCTCACTCCTTTCGTCTTTGTCTCTCCCTCCAAGCCCACATTCCCCGCACAGCTCTACAGAAAAAAACCGCAGACAATCATGACGCAAGACGAGCTCGCCGACCCTCTGGCCGGCATCAACTCTGTCAACTGGGCGGCCGTGTCGCACGCCTACGGCCCCGCGACAGACATCCCCGATGCGCTGCGGCGGCTGCGGGATGACGACGACGTCCAGGACGCGTACTGGGTGCTGTACGGCAACCTCTACCACCAGGGCACGCGGTACTCGGCCACGGCGACAGCCATTCCGTTTCTGCTACGGCTCCTCGACGACCCGCGCACGCGCGCAAAGGAGAGCCTGCTCGAGTACCTGACCAAGCTGGCCATCGGCGCCAACTCGACCGAGGCGCCCATGGGCCACAGGGAGGCCGCCTGGCTGGCCGACGTCGAGGCGATGCTGGCGGACCCGCCAAAGTACGTGCGCCAGCTGCGGCAGCGGCGGGCCGACTGGCTCGAGGCCAGCCCGACCCGGCAGGAGCGGCAGCGGCGCGAGCGGCAGCAGCAGATGGAGCCCAAGCCCGAGGGCGTGGTCGACGCCGAGACCATGGACCACCGGTCGTACGCAGCCGTGCAGGCCGGCGTCGGCTCGCTGGTCCGCTGCCTGCAGGACCCTTCGGCCGTCGTGAGGGCCCACGCCGCCTACGTCATGGCCTGGTTTCCGGCCGTACAGGCAGAGACGCGGGCGGCCCTCGTGGCCCTGCTAGCCACCGAGACCGACGTGCCCGTGCGCGCGACCGCGCTCTTCTCCATGGCCGTCACCCAGTCGATGACGGGTGATTTGGCCGAGACCACGGCCGTCGTCAAGACGCTGCAGGCCGCCTATGCCGACCCGGCCTCGGACGAGTTCGTCCGCTGGGTCAGCAGCCTCGGCCTGCTCAAGCTGCGCCGCCAGTCGCCCGAGCAGCTCGCCCTCGTCACCCGCAAGCTGACCGACGACGAGTTCCTGACCGAGTACGAGTCTGAGAACCTCGAGGACCGCGGCACCGTCTTCCCCTTTGCTGCCCACGACATCCAGGACCTCGGCGCCCTGGCCACGCTCGAGACCATGCCGCTCCGCGGCAGCGAGCACCCCGAGGTCGCTCGCGCCATCATCCAGGCCTTTGCCACCGCCGGCACCCAGAAGATGCTGAGCCTGGCCGCGTCCGGCATCAACATCGCCTTTGACGGGCAGAAGCCCCAGGAGGGCGCCGCTTTCGCATCCTACACGTCGCTGCAGCAGGAGCTTCTAAGAGCCCTGCTCGGCGTCGACAGCTCCTTGTGGAGCTTCCTAAACTTTACCAATATCCTGCGCGAGTGGAATTTGCCCGATTCAATGCATGATTTAGAAGCGCTGGTAAATTAGCGGTTTGGGTTGTTTCTACAGTGTTTTCTTTTTTCTTTTTCTTCTTCTTTCGAATAGCATAAAGCATTGTATTTCGACGATAAAGTATACCAATATTATCCTGCTGTTTAGTCTTTCTCTTACATTAGGCATATGAGTAAAGTACTTTCTTCCGAAAAGGGATTTGTTACCGCCGTTTGATAAACATCTATTACACGATACTAAACCGGAAGTTTAGACCTAGTCTATCTTTTCTTCAACCTTCCATTCAATCCCATGCTTCTTCAACTTGATAGCATAAAGCATTGTATTTCAAGGATAAAGTACACTAAATCTAAAACAAGTTATGGTGCCCTTCGATGGCTGAAAACACTTGAAGATCTTTCTTCATAAAGTGTTGTAAAGCTGTTGATATGCAAATAAAGCATCTATTCAGGTATGTGACTGGGGACATGCCTTCTTGGCCGCCGCTTGTGTGGCAGCATTGGTGGTGGCCGCTTCGGCCGCAGCGTCGGCGACCTCGTTAGACCAGCACCAACACCAGCGGCTGCTTGAGCAGCATGTTGTGGGGGGGAGGGGGAAGCGTCCGGGTTGCCCATCGCGTCCAGCGCCTCGTGCGCGGCGACGAGTAGTTTATCCATCTAATGCTTTGTCAGCGGATAGGACAACCAACAATGTCTACGATTACCTCATTAAAATCTCCTATTTTCAATGTCATCCTAATGTCCTTTACCGGGATTACTCACTCTCTCTTGGTTCTTCATCGACCTTGTTTTTAGCGCCGGACTGATGGCTTTTAGGGGCTTCTTTTCTTACGCTGGTTGTTGTGTTTATTGTGTTTGTTCAGGCTTTTTTAAAAAAAAAAGGTTAGCTATTCGATGTTACATGTGAAGAGGTCGGGGCTGTAACATACGTACAAATGCGGAACAGGCTACAGAAAAAAGGAGAGATATCATCTCCTCCGATGGGATTGTTTGCTTTCGTACGATGAAATGTTTTTACCAACTCTGTTCAGACCGGACGTTGCTTCTCGAGACGTAGATGCACCCTATTGAAGAAGGCACGTTATATGAGTCGCGCTGTAATCGTGCTACCGATACAGTGCTACAACCCGCTTAATAAACAGTACTATACTGCAGCACACGTCGAGCTTTGCCGAGCTCCTTCCTTAGCATTCCTTTTAGCAAGCTCTTTCCACTTTCCGTTTTTGTTTTCTATCCCACGAGCACCATGTTTTCGCAGACCTTCGTTCTTACAAAAGACTTTCTTTGACGCTCTAATTCTGTCGATTTACGGAATCAGGAGCGACTACCGACAAGTAGCGGATCATCCAGCACTGGGGCATATATTTTTCAAAGGTGATAGATCTGTTACTTGCGCACAATCGACCCTCCCCCCCGGCTCCCTTACCTACGAGTCGTCTACTAACGTCTCGATGCTACAGCGCTTTATTTTGTACTTTCTCTTTCTAGTCTTACTAATAGCATCCAAATAAAAATCATTGATGATCTCTATGAAGCTCGTCTTGATGCAAATGGGTGCTCTGTTTTACTTCAGGTAAAGATACGATGGAGGGCTTTGTTTGAGCCGACTTAAAAATATTGCAATAAAAGAGAGAGGAGAACGAGTTAATAATACTGGTTGCAATGAAAACAAATTTACTTACAGGCAACGGCCGGAAACAGCTTTATGCATAGGTCATGAAATAGTACGTAATAGGGTACACGCAGTGCTGAAAGGCTATCGGGCATGTACTTTAGGACTGGATTACACGGTAATCCATGCGTGATAAAACATGGTAGCTGTTATAAAAAGACAGAAACTGTCATTCTTCCCCTGCCAATCCCTCGTCACCTTTGTGGGCCAAGCACATGTGCTGCACACCCCGGCATTTTCCCCAGCAGACACGGTCTGAGTTGCCGGCTTACAACATGATGCCATGTATCTTCGCAGACGTCGGTTCCTCATCGTAAGCGGCACCCACACGCGCCCAATGATCGGCCTCTGCGTTGAGGTCTCGCGGGATCTTCCAGAAGTACAGCTGCAGTCCCAAGTCCGACCAGCGCTCAACTCCTCCCACAGGGCCAGCCAGAGATCCTTGTTCCGTACCGGTCCTCTGGCCGTCTGCCAGCCGTTCTGCTGCCACCGATACACCCATTCTGTCGCGCCTTTCACCACGTATTCCGAGTCGGTGGCGATGACGATGCTCTTGAGCCCTTCTCCAGGCCAGTAGCGAAGCTGCAGGGCGGCCAGAACGGCCCGCATCTCGGCGCGGTTGCTCGTCTGCGGGTGCGGCTCGCCGCTGGGACCCTTGTTCTCTAGCCGGAATGCCAGGTGTCCAAAGGTGTCCGGGTCGGCATCGCGAAACACAACGCCGCACCCGGCTTGCGAGCCTGTCCGGCCGTTGTCGAGGCACGAGCCGTCGGTGTAGGTGAGAATCTGGCTTTGGTCGTCTCGGTTCACAAACCGTATTTGTCTCAGGGGGGTTCTGCCCATCTGGAAGATCTCCCGAAGGTCTGTCGTGCCGGCCGTGTGTGGTGCATACGACGACGGCATCGGGGCACGCTCACAATCCCCCGGCCGGCTTGGAATCACATGAACAGTATCCGCAAACAGTTGATCCTCGTCCTCGTCGGCGTCATCAGACCCTAGTTCTAGTACCTCGTCCATGAAGCTGTAGTCAACACAGCATCGATGGCAGCGTACCAATCTATGGTCTCGCAGAGCAGTCGGCCATCTGGCAGCTCGACGCAGCGAAGGACTCAGCGCTCGATGGTTTTGGGCACAAGTTGTGCTGGAGGTCGAGAGTGAAAGTGTGTCGCCTGCCTGCCTGTCTCGCGAAGTCCCCACGGAGTCCTGCCCAGAGGCGGGGACTCCGTGCGTTACTTAGTACCGGCACAGTGGTCTTTTTTGCCCGATTTCTTAGGAATGTGTCAGAAGGTATGAATTATTGGGACTTGTGCAGAGGTATGCATAGGTACTTGTACATTATGTGACAAACCGCGCTAGACCACCTATTTAGTAGGGTTTTCGGCTCTGACTGCATACAGTGGAGGTACCCTCCCACAACAATACACAGACGGGCATTGGGGCCAATAATTTGACAGAATGCTCTATTATGCTGAAAGTGGAAATACGGCTACACACCGTCCCTATTTTTACCACTGGTGCAGTGGCTATAGACATTTCAACACTCTTGCATCCAAAGATGTACGCTCCGCGAGGTGGCTCTGGACCGATCTGACTCGTCCAAAGAAGTTTATTTCATGATCGTATTAAGCTGCTAATGCCCCCCCCTGAAAATCCCTTCCTTTGGGGTATCTGTGACACCGGAAACGGGGCCTTTAACGGCTACACTGTGTATGCATTCTTCTCTAGCCGGACTGGAGCAGCATCTGCGACGCGGCGTCGACCTCGCAGGCCGTCCCGCAGATCAGGCCTGCCCTCTCGTCACAGCTCGCTGCCGCCCGGCTTAGGATCGGCTGCCCATCCGCCGGGTCGATGGCGCGGCCACCGGCGCACTCGACCACCAGCGCGACCGGGTAGAGCTCGTACAGGCGGCGCAGTTTGGCCGCGCTGGCCGCGGTCGCAGGCGACACGTAGACGCCGTGGCCCTTGACCAGCGCGTGCACGACGTCCGGCACGAGGCCGCCGCTGTAGCGCAGCGTGTAGCGGTCGCGGATGTACTGAGTGACCAGCTGCTGGTAGACCTCGCAGTCGGCCGCAGCGCGCAGGTTAGCCGGCGCAAAGTAGCGCGTGCGGAAGGGCGGCTCGGCGTACCGCACGCGCTCTGTGACGATCGGACAGCTACCGGCAGCACTCTGGCCTACATTCTCGCCCGCAGGCTCCTCTCCCAGGCCCACCTCAAAGCAGACCGGCTCGGCGCCGGGCACGCGCAGGGCCACAATAGCCGTCGTGCGCGGCCCGTAGACGCCCAGCACGGCCGCGATCTGCCTGTCGGCTGGCTGTTGGTGCAGCGCCGTTGCACCGTCCCAGATACCGACAATGGTGCCGACGGTCCAATTGGGCGCGATGATGGAGCTGCCGTCGAGCGGGTCGAACGCCACCGTATACTGCTCGGAGCCCTGGTACAGGTCAGCCCCATCGCCGGCCGCTCGCTCGACCGGCCGCTCGACCGGGTCTTCTTCACTGCTCGCGGTCACGACGCTGGGGCAGGCTGACAGCGCAGATCGGACCAGGTCTTCTGCGGCAATGTCGACGTTCAGCTGGCCATCGCCAAACACGTTGGACGAGCCGGCGAGCGAGATGTGCGACGACTTGCGCAGAGCCTTGGAGATGTCGGCGATACAGCGCATCAGCGCCGGGAGAACCGAGCGGCGGAGCTCCGGGCGATCGTCCGGCAGAAGACCTTGAAGAAAGCTGTCCATGGTGATCGCGTCGTGCACCGCAGTTTTGAGAAAGCTTTGGTTTGCGCTACTTTTGCACGTCTGTCGTACCCCACTAATGCCCGACTTCCCAGCAGCGGCGGGCGAAGGCACCTTTCCCTTTTAGGATAAAGCTCTCTGATTGGCTGGCACGAAGCTCCATGTCCATTCCAGATTGACGCTTGGCCCAGCTAGGAAGTACTTCTCTCATTGGCTGGTTCTCGCCAACAATACAGCCACTACGTATGTCGAGATGCTGGTAAGAGAAACGATCGTTTGATTTCGCCTCTTTCTTTCCATCCGGGTGCTGCACAAGACGAGAATGGACATCAGATTCGGAAGCACCTGGAATTATGTCCGCAAAGTCCAGAGAGAACGGTAGGTTCTAGCAGATATAAATTGATGGCTACGGCCGTCGAAATCAGCAAATCTTTCAACCCTTCAACCATTCAAACACATATCCTTCCCTCTAGCCACCCAAACAGCCACTCAAACCAGCAACAAAAATGCCTTCCACCACCCATCCCGAGTTCAACTCAAAGACGGAAGCCCGCGAGGTTGCCAAGGCATTTGCCGACCGCGTCCAGGGCAAGACCATCATGGTGACCGGCGTCAACCATAGCGGTCTTGGCTTTGCCACAGCTGATGCTTTTGTTCGTATTGTCCGAGCTGGATAGGTGTGATATGCTGATGCCAAGCTAATTTTTTCGCCTTTTTCTCGCTCAATTCAGGCTTCGCAATCCCCCGCCCACCTCATCCTGGCCGGCCGCAATCCCTCCAAGCTGCAGGAGTGCATCGACATCCTCGAGGCCGAATTTCCGGGCGTCGACTACCGCCCGCTCCTGGTGGACCTGTCGAGCCAAAAGTCTGTGCGTGATGCTGCCGCCTCGGTCCTGGCGTGGACCGAGGTGCCCACCATCGACATCGTCGTCAACAGCGCCGGTGTCATGCTGCTGCCAGAGCGCACGCTGAGCGTCGACGGCATCGAGATGCACTTGGCGACGAACCATATCGGTCACTTCCTGCTGACCAACCTGATCATGCCCAAGCTGATCAAGGCATCTGAGGCGGGCCCCAAGGGTGCCACGCGCGTCGTCAATGTCAGCTCTGCCTCCCCTTGGGCGGCCCGCATGCGCTGGAGCGACCTCAACTTTGACAAGATCAGCGGGGAGCTTCCACCGGCCGAGCAGCCCAACTATGGCGTGGCCGCTATGTGGGGAACCCCAAATGGAAAAGATCTGGCGTACATCCCCATCGAGGGCTACAACCAGAGCAAGGTGGCCAATGTGCTGTTTGGCATCGGCGTGACGCGGCAGCTCTATGCCAAGCATGGCATCCTCGGCCTCAGCCTGCACCCGGGCGTGTTCCCGACGGAGCTGGTCCGCAGCGCAACGGCCAACGTGCTGGAAGAGATCGACAACATGGGAAGGAAAGGCATTTACACTCTGAAGACGGTGGGAGCAGGCGCGGCCACGAGTCTGGTCGCAGCCCTCGACCCCAAGCTTGCTGAAGGGCCGCGCGAAGCCAAGGACGGTAAGGACAATTATGGCGCCTATCTTGACGACTGCCAGATCAGCGAAAAAGCACACCCGCTGGCTGTGTCGAGTGCCGAGGCCGACCGGCTGTGGACGGTGTCGGAGGGCCTTGTTGGGGAGAAGTTTGCCTGGTAGAAATCTGCACGTTATCTCGCTGCAAGCTTAGAGAACTCGATAGGAGTTGGCGAGTAACTGAGAGAAAATGAAGCTGGAAATTTCGCGGCTCAGTGTGCCATGTCCCACAAAACACGGGCTTTATCGTCGTGCACCGCCTTGAGCCATGGAAATGCTGATGCAACGATATGCGCTTCTTCCCAGCACAGATACCCGAGCTTGCTGGTGAGTATCCCGATTTGCGAGACATACCACGCAATCTCGCCTTCGTCGTCGCCTCCACAAGCCCATATCCCACCGATGAACAGAAGCCAGAGGACAAGTCCACCGTCCAGCTCAGGTGTTCTGTCGTTATTGGTGGTGCTGCCGCCGCTGCTGCAAAGCACGCTCCGCAGACGCTCGGATACGAGCTTATACTCCACCACTCGACGGCAATCGAACTGTAGGCACACTGTGATCATGTAGAGGGTCAGGCCAATATGGCAAGCAGCTTCTTCGACAGCCACCACGTCTCTGCCGCTACAGCGCTGAAGTAAGTGAAAGCGGATGAGACGAGAGAATACTGATGTTGCAATTTTTTGAAAGGTTATGGCATCAATCATCGTCCTCGTGTCGGAAGCCTGTGCGTCGCTGAGCAGCGCGGTGAAGTTTGTGACATCCTCCACCACATTTGCAAGAAATGGGTCTAGTCGTCCGGTCTGCAATGGGCTGGTATGGCAACCCCGAGGAGTAGGTCCGGATGTCTTTTTCGTCGACAGCAGCAGCGGCTTTGCGTCGGCAATGAGGTCGCAGGAGAAAACGAGCGGCCGGCCGTACGTAAGGGAGTAGGAGATATCCATCTTGCAGATCTTGAGCAGCAGCGGAATGTTGCGCTCGAGCCGACCCAGACCGCCGCGCAGGCTGACCATGCGGCAGAGGCCGTCAAAATGGACCGCTGCCACCGCATGGCGATGGCGGATCTGCTCCTGGATTATGAGCATGACTACGATGCCGAGCGACGAGTCGGACAGGGCGTGGTCGCTGGCGAGCCGTTCGTTGATCAGGGCGAGCGCCTGGCCGAGGTGGTAGAGGCCTGCGGGCGAGCTGCTAGGACTGGTGATGATGTCGGCACTGGTCTCTTTGCTGCTGCTGTTGCTGCTGCTCTGGGTACTGTTACCTCCACCACCACTGTAGAAGAAGTCGTTGCAGGCAGCCATGGCAGCAATGGCACAGTGGCAGGCGGCCTCGTCCGTTAGCAGCACGCGTAGCCACATCAGCTTAGACTCGGTAAAGGACAGCCCGAAGCGGAGCGGGTACAGCCTGTCGGTAACATTCGTAAAGACTTCTCTAGCTGTCAGCGAGGTGGCTTCTTCTTCTTCTTCTTCTTCTTCTTTTTCTCGTTTGGCACTTGGGCCACGGAACTGGACATACACTCGTTGATCACTCGCAGCGAGTGGGCCGCGAGCGCAAACGGGGGTGTCAGCGTTACGAGGCTCCGTCTGTCAATGCTGGCCAGGAATGGATCCGGCCGAGTTGCTGTCAGGGAGCTGCACGACTGCTGCCGCCTGTCCAACGATTTCGGCTTTGGCAGCTTCGAGGGTCGCTGCAGCCGACGTCCGGCATTCGTGCCTCGCATCGCATGGCTCCGAATCAGCCGCTTGGTCGCTCGGTCGGTGCTGGTTCCGTCGACAAACTGGTAACCTTTGTCCATGGCGAGCGGTCGAGCTGAGTCAAAAAAAGACGTTTGAGAGTAATATGAAATTAGCGGGAGCCAAACCTTTACTGACGATAAAATTGTCGCGTGACCGGATTTATCGGCCATGATAAAGTCCGGCCTGGTGCGAACTGGCAGGCACGAACGACATCACGAGATTAGTCATATTAAGCCATGTCGCACCGTTGCACCCTTTGAGATTTTCTTTGGATATCCCCTGAATTATGTTTATCAGTTTACAATATGAACACCTAGCCGACATCAAAGCGGCCTGTCACAGACCGGACCCAAAAGAGACTTGAGAGCTCGACTGTTCTCATCCCGAGGACAGCGGTATGTCCCCACTTCCTTCGTTGAGACCGTCAGCCATTGCCCTGAACGCATGGATTTTGACCAGCTCATTTCTGCCACTTCATTCAAGGCTCCCTCCAAAAAAATGCTCCGTTTGAGGCCGTCTCCGACGAGCGATACAGCTTACTTCCATCCCCTCTTGCCCAGAACGAGCTACAGTGGGGTATCGAGTTTCCTGCCGAGGCGCAACGGCACACCCGCAAACACGCCAAGCCAACACGGGAGCTGCACGGGCGTTATATAATATGAGTACATAGAACAGATGCGTCAGTACGGCAGAGGAAGCAACTGCGGAAGGGCTGCGAACTCCCCACTTCCGTTAAGCCGGACTATGTTCCATCTGCAACCCAACGGCTCCGCGTCTCATCGCCCCCTCCATAGAAAGTCTGGGGCCCCGCATTCCCCCCAAAACGATCTTCGCTATTATTAGGAACTCGGCGAATCCTCTTACAAGTACCGGAAAATCCTACAGCAGTGCGGCTATGGTTGGGATAGTATGGGCGATGCAAGTACGAGTACAGGGAAAAGGAAATTAAGACATCAGGTCCGCTAACCTGTTGTGGTTCCAGGCAGGGATAGCGCATCTGGCTCCCTTTCATGGCCAATCAGATCTCCTCTGCAGCCAATCAACAGGCGAAGACCCCCCAAACGATGACAGGACCGCTGTGGTGTGACGGCCTCCCTGACACAGCATGATGTCACGCCAACGAGCGAAAAGAGGAGCTGGGACGACAAAGCTGCAGACCGGCACCATATTCCCCTCTCCTAGGCGCGGCGGGTCACCGGCAAAACCATACGGCTTTTGAGAGCTCCTGATTACGGAAGAGGTATTTAAATGGGAGGAGAGGGAGGATGATTGAAGCTGGTGGGTGGTGGTCTCCTACAAACTGGCACATCACATCAACCAAGCACTTTTACCGTTAACTCGTCTTATAATCTTGTTGGCTCCCCATCATCCCTACTGCCACACTTTTTACAATACTTTTTCCAGACTCCCCATCTCACCTGACATGGCGTCTGCAGCAACAGCAATCCCGACGCAGCAGCGCGCAGCCGTCAAGCAGGGCCAGGGATCCTCGTCCAAGGCGCCGCTGCGTGAGGTGCCGGTGCCGCAGCCCGGACCAGGCGAGATACTGGTCAAGCTGACGTGGACCGGGCTGTGTGCGAGCGACAAGTCGCTGCTGCACGACGAGTGGGGCACCGTGGGCGTGGCCATGGCCGAGGCGACGCACGGCATCGCCGGCCACGAGGGTGTCGGCCGCGTGGTGGCGCTGGGGCCGGGCGTCGAGGCCGCGGGCGCCTGGAAGCTGGGCGACCGGGCCGGCATCAAGTGGATCGCCAGCGTGTGCGGTCACTGCACCTTTTGCCGGGACGCCTATGATGGCGGCGAGGTGCTGTGCCTGCACCAGAAGAACTCGGGTTTCTCCGTGGCCGGTACCTTCCAGCAGTACTGCGTCACCTCGGCCGCCTACGCCACAGCCCTGCCCGATGGCGTGACTGACGAGGAGGCCGGCCCCATCATGTGCGGCGGCGTCACCGCCTACTCCGCCTGCAAGCGCAGCCGCGTGCGCCCCGGCCAGTGGATCGTGCTGCTCGGCGCCGGCGGCGGCCTCGGCCATCTCGGCATCCAGTACGCAAAGGCCATGGGCATGCGCATCATTGCTGTCGATGGCGGTGCCGCCAAGCGCGAGCTCTGCCTCCGCCTCGGCGCCGAGAAGTACCTCGACTTTGCTGACACTCCCGACCTGCCCGCCGCAGTCCGTGCCATCACCGACGGCCTCGGTGCCCACGGCGTCATCAACTTCGCCGCCGCTCCCGCCGGCTATGCCACCGCCCCCTCCCTACTCCGCAGCAACGGCACTCTCGTTGCTGTCGGCCTGCCTGGCGACCCGTCCGTGCTGGCCGGTGCCCCTCCCATGATGATGGCTCTCAAGGTGCGTTGTGATTTATGTCCCCCTTTTTGCCCTTTCTTAAACGTTGTAGCCAGCTAATTTGGAACTCGCAGCGGCTGAACGTTGTCGGAAGTGCCGTAGGTACTCTAGCCGATGTTAATGAGGCCCTCGACTTCACTGCACGCGGACTGGTCCACCCCATCCTGACCAAGGGCACCCTGGCTGATGTGGACAAATTCATCGACGCAATGGTGGCAGGCAAGCTACCGGGCCGGGCGGTGTTGAAGATTGAGGACTAAGCATTGTTGAGGCCAAGAAAGGCTACGGTCAGATAATATCGTAATAGTAAATGAATAATTGGCTAGATGTCCGATCGGTGTCAGACGTAGACGTGGTCCAGATGGTCACAGAATGTAGCGGCACGTTCTCGTGGCAGTGTGCCAGGTACTGGCATCTATTCTCGTCTCGAGGGCGTCGAGCGTGTCGTTGTGATGTTGATTGCTGGCGATGGCACATCTGGTACTGCCTGCGATGAAGACGCGAGACCTTACCATGGAACAAAATCAGTAATGAGGCATATTGGAAATGGCATCTTCTGCCGACGGCACAGAATTAGCGAGACTGTAGTATTAAGGGAGGGCATTTGGAGCAGCAGGAGATTATGTCGTCGGCAGCTATTCTTTGTCAGGATATGGCATAAAAACTTGGTGGCATAATATGTGTTCTCCAACAGTTCTCTAAGCCAATTCATAAACAGACTGCCGTCCTCAAACAAAGCGAAACTTGTTCATGTTCTCATAAATCACATTCTGTAGCGTATGGATGCGCACCCAGGGCTCAAAGTGCGGCGTGATCAGGCGACTGAGGCAGGATGACTTGCATATCTGGTCGACGTCAATGTGGAACAGCCGCCGGTAGAGCTGGTTACGCCGTGTGTCCCAGATGCCCTAAAGGGAGAAGTGTGAGTGTGTGAGCGCGTAAGTGCAACTAGGTCTCTAGATTGGACTGGAACTCACCGATGAGCTTGTCAGCTCCTCAAAGTTAGTGAGGAACGCGTCGGCCTCGTCCCAGCTGCGCACGCGTGCATGGCCGGCGCGTATGTAGTCGTCGAGGCGGTAGCCACGCGGGCCCCAGGCCTGCCAGATGATGACGCCCTCGGGACCGATGCCGAGAGTGAAGACATGGCCAAAGCTGAGGTAGCGGCTGTCCTCCCACGTGCAATCGCCAAAGAGAGCCGCCATCTCGGCGTGGCGCACGTCAACGAGCATAACGGCCATGACGGTGGTGCAGCTGGCGCGCAGGGCCAACACCTTTGCGCGTTGCATCGCACGCCGCAACGATGCCGACGGTGTCTCCTGTGTGACCCGAAATGGTGGCGCATTGTTCAATAGCCTCGAGTGCTTCCCCAACGTGCTGTGTGTGGAGATCTCAGCGCGCGAGGCCGCCGACAGCAGCACAAGCGCCGACACAACGCGATTTGACTGCCACAAGTCTTCCTGCAGGCTAGCATCGACGACGCTGTCGACAGTATGCACGCTGTTGAGAACTGGGCATCCTAGGGCGTCCACTTCTTTTAGATGCCCCGAGTCGCTAAAATCAACAAAATCGGTGCCGTCCATGCCACCCATACCTTTGAGACCGTCAGCAGAACAGCCATTGAGACTTGCCAAGGCACTCAGCCCGTCATATCCCTTGTAGCCATCGCAGTATCCGATGTGTTCAACTAAAGTCGGGCGGTCCAGGGCGCTCAATGTGCTGAGAAGCTTGCTCGTGTGGCGTTTTAGCTCGACCTTGATAAACGGTTCTCGTGAGATGTAGCGGTTCTCAGCTAGACTCTGCTGCAGCTCGACAAAGGCGAAGCTTGCGAAGGTGGGCCCATGGCTGAAAAAGGCGGCGATTTTCTCCTGCAGGGCTAGTAATGGAGAGGTCTGCAGTGGTGGCGTGTTGGCGGCGCACAATAGTCCGGCCACATCGACAGGCGTCGGTGGTGGGGTGATTGTATAGAACGGAGACTCATCAGCCACATTGATGCGCCGGGGCTCAAAACGGCCGAGGTCGGAGCGGCAAGTAAAGTATCCCTCATCAATACACAGCTCGAGGGGGTTGTAGTCGTCGGCATAGGTGCAGTCGTCCTCATCCATATTCGGACTGAGGTGGAAATGACGGGTGGAGATGTAGTCGTATTCTTCGCTGACTCCATACCGGGAGTCAGCACCCACTGGGCGGCGGGCCTCCTCGCATGCTACCCGAAATTGAATGCTGACAGGCTCTAGCTCAGTAGGCTCACTATCGTAGATAGCATGCGCTTCCGGGTTGACAGAACGACCGCCTGCTCCACAGAGGCCACTGTCCGAGATACCACCGTCCGCTGTTGTTGCCTGATGCAGCTGCAGCCAACTTGAGCTCAGATTGAGAGTCGTTCCGGAATAGGAGGGACCACAGGATGACTCTGTAGACAGGGTTCGCATTTTGCTGGGTCTGTTGGCTGTGAAACCTTTGTACGATTTCTAGGTAGAGCCGGGGAAATGAGGATACAAAGAAGGTGATAAGCTGAAGCCAGGGTATTAGCGTCTGGGTGAGCAGAGCAGACCAAGACAAAGCAGGTGAAAACATGGACGCCCACGATTTTAAACGGCGGGGTGGCGGAGAGTGAGAGGGCAAGGCAGATGCAGCAATCGATCAAGAAGGGGAAATCAAAGCGGCATACCGAAAAGTCTTGCGTGTATCAGGTGCAGATGTGGGAGATAGGGCCGGGTGAGGCTTGTGGTATTGTTGTCAGGCATATGTTCGTGTGATGACGGCATCATTCCTGCCGATCTCAGTAGGATGTTATCGGCTGTGGCCTCCCTGTATGCGGCAACGCACGCGGACACTTTGTTCTACATGATAACAAGCCGATATGTCTGGGTAGAAAAAGCTTGTGCAAGAGGTCGCTGCGCTGCATATCTACCAAACGCAAAGCTGCAGGAGATATAGGGAGAGAAGGCACTGGCGGAGGGAAGAAAAGGTCAGCAATGAGAAGAAGAAAAAAGAGAAAGAAATAAAACAGGAATACGCGGTGGGAAATGGGGTGGACAGGGGAGAAGAACTGCGAGGGTGACGGAGCGGGGATTGAAGACTCTCGGTCCGTGGCTGCTGTGATGAAAAGCCGACAGGACAGGAGGAACCTGGCCTGCGGCTTGTTGTGTTCCGACAGGCTGCAAGAGGTCGACGTTGAAAATGAGATCAAAGATAAGATACCACGCCTGTCTCTGCTGCCTGGCACAAAATGGCAACACTTGGCGGGTGTGGATGGCGGCCACATGAAGCATCTGCGAATTGAATCGGCCATAATAAAGCTCTTGTCGAGAATATGCTTGTGACTTCTTGTGGAGCAACCAACCAACCTGGAGCTTGACTCTTGGCCCTTGACGTGCTGCAAGCTCTTCTGGGGGGCAGCCTTGTTTCAGGTGACAGGGAGACGGATGCTCTGGGCCTGGCGATCTGCAAGACCATTTCTCTTTTTCGATACGACCTTTGCAGTCACTGTCGTTTTCATTCTTTATCTGCTCCTGCCGTTTGCACCTGCCTTCTGCTGACCGCTGACCGCTGTTTTGAGGAGAGAGGGTGGAGGAGCGACAGAAGCCAATAAAAACAAAAAAGCAAAGCACAGCGAAGTGATGAGAAATGGGAAGGAGCTCCCCCCTCCCTGACAAAATCCACCCAACCACCAGGCAGCGAAGAGGCGGAAAAAAAAGAAAAAGGTCAATCCTCCAACAAAACAGCGACACGATACATAAAACAACGAAGAGGAAGAATACCAAAAAAAAAGCAAAAGCAATAAAAGTTCGCATACATTTTGACTCCCTCTGGCATGCTGCAACGGAATGCATCACGCAAGCGAAGAGCCCTCCAGATCTACGTCTCAATGGCCGCAGGTCAGTTTTGCCGTTTTTACGTTTCAGGATGATTTCGCTTGGCATATGGCTGATTCTAGACTCTTATCTCGGCGAACCTTCCTGCATACACGCAGTACGAGCTGGCTGCTTCTTGGACTGCTGCTTCTGTCACTGGACAATCCGCCACACCTCCATCGGCGGTCCATTAAAATGCAACGCTGCCATCTTGGGCCCCCTCTCCCCCCAGATTCTTTCACCTCCACTTCCACAACCACAACCCACACCCACATCTCACTCCACTCCCAACGCTACCACTCCAGATCTTCCATTCCTCGCCGTGCCAACATGGCCAACAGCGGTGCCTTGGCCCGCTCGGTACGCGCCTGGGCTGCGCGGGATGCCCGCTCCCAGAATACGGCACAGGTCATGTTCTCGCAGCGCATGGGATCCTGGGCGCCCAGGCCGGCACAGCCGCGACAGGCATCGAGGACGGTGCGATAGGCGGCTTCCGTCTCGCGAGCACGCGTCTGCAGCACGGCCAGAGTGTGGGGATCGTCGCCGCAGGAGCGACAGAGGGGTGGGTGGTGATGAGGCGGGGAAGACGCAGATCGCCTCCCTGCTGCAGGCTGTTGCTGTTGCTGTTGCTGTTGCTGTTGCTGTTGCTGTTGTCTGGACGTCTTCTTCCGCCGCCGCACCGGCCGACTGCATCTCGCACACCGCCACTGCCTCAGCCAGGTGTCCAGCGTCTGCTGACGATCGACATCAGCGTCGCCGCCACCATCATCTGCACCTTCGCCTTCGTTCCCCTCATCTCCTGCCACCCACCACGAGGGCAAGTTCGAGCCACCCGCCCTCGGCGGCCGCACCATGTCTGCATACCACTGCGCGACATCGACGCCGACCAAGCGCAGCACGCGGTCCAGCGGCGGCAGCAGGCTGTGCCGCACATAGTAATCGCCGTCGAGGTGCAGGTGGCGGCTGCGGACGAGCTCCGCAGGCGCCACGCAGCGGTCGCGCATGGGTGTGCCAGGCGGGCCAGCAACGATGACAAAGGGCACGCGGTCGCCGTCGGGCATGAGAGCGGCGCGCGGGTCGCGGGCGGCGTGGCGGGCAGCGACGACGGCTCCCGGGGGCGGTGCGCGATAGGAGGACGGCGAGCGGACCTGGCGGGAGAAGCAGAGGTCGGATGGGGACACATCGCCGCGTAGGACGTCGGCACAGCGCTGCTGTACCAGGCGGCGGACGCGGCTGAGGTCGGCGGTGTCGAAGAGAAGGCGCAGGCTGGCCTCGAGCAGAGCGGAAGCGGCGGGGGTGCCGTCTCGGCGAACAGTCTCGATGCCCTTGGCGTCCCAGGCGGGCGCAGACTGGCGCAGCGAGTCGAACCGGTATCCGACATAGCGCTTCTTGGCCAGCAGGACGCAGGGGTGGTAGACCTTTTCGAACTTGAGCCGCACGGGCGCCGGGTTGGCGGCAGTGACGGCAGCGGCCATGGCGGCGCCGATAGAAAAAGCCTGGGCGCGTGTGCGGCCGGGCAGGTGGACAAACAGGCTGTCGGTGTCACCGTAGACGACCTCAGCTGGCTGCCAGCGGGCGTCGGCGTGGATCAGCGACATGGCCCGGTCCAGCGTCTGCCGGCCAGCCTGCACAATGCTGTCGGCCAGCTCGACGCACGGCATCCGGCCCGAGAACGACGCCGACGTGTAGCCGTACGTCACATTGGCCAGCAGCTTGAGGGCCAGCTGGCGGTGGTGCAGCCGCTGCTTCTCAGACGCTGCATCATCGGCACCGTCTTCTTCTTTTTTTGCTGTCTGGCCCATGGCCGCCTTCACCATAACCCGCGTGCGCAGGATCTCCGACAGCATCTTGGCCAGCAGGGACTGCCGCGTGGTGGCTCCCGCATACAGCATCCCCGTGGGCGCCACAACGATGCCAAGCCGGTCGACTTGTTCGAGCAGCCCATTCGGTCGCTCGTACGTCGTGAAGCCCATCTTTGTGAGTGGAGCCTCGTCAGCGATGGCAGCATCTGCTGCTGTCTTCGCCTCATCCTCCACGCTTCCACTGCTCAGGTGGGGCTTCTGTTCTTTCTCTCCCTCTTTCTCTTTCTCTTTCTCTTTTTCCTTTTCTTTTTCCTTCTCTTTTTCTTTCTTTCTTTTTTCCCTCTCCCTCTCCCTCTGCTTCTCCTTCTCCTCATACAGTGGGTCTAGACTGCCGAGAAAGGTCGAATAACACAGGTTGTACGCGATCATTAGGCTAGGATACAGGCTGGCAAAATCGAGTACGACCACCGGACTGCTGTACAGGCCGCTGCGCGGCTCCAGCACCAGCGGCGCTACCTCGGCGGCCTTTTGGCGGCCGACCTGCTCGCGGCTGGGCGACGGCAGCACAAAGCACTCGGGCTTGGCTACGCGCAGCATCACCGATTCGACCTTGTACTGCGACCCGCGGCCAAGCACGGCGGCAAAGTCGACGCCCAGCACGCGGGCCTGCTCGCTGGTGCGCGCCACGATCTCGGTCATCCGCAGCAGCGCCGCTCCCACGGCCGCCCGATGGCTGCCGAAACGCACCAGCCGCGCCAGATCACGTGATCGACCGCTGGTCGCCCAACACGTCAGTACGTGCGGCCCATATACCGGCACCCGCAGCCGCAGCAGCTGCCACGCCGCGCTGGCCAGCGTGTACTGCCGGAGGTCTGCGTCCGCCCGCACGGCTGCTCCGATGGCCAGCACGTGTCGGCCAGTCACCAGATACGCCTGATGGCCGCGCTCGTGTGATGCCGCCTCCCGTGGCTCCCGCACCCGGCCGAGCGCTTGCCAGAGATCCATGCCAGCAGGAGCACTTTCATCGCCAGCCCCAACCTCAGCCTCAGCCTCGGCTTCGGTGTTGGTATTGGTATACAGCGCCGCCCGCTCGGCTAGGTACCCCCACGACGACGCCACTGTCTCGTACCCGGCCAGGATGTCTGGGTCCAGTCGCCGCACCAGCCGAACAATCCGATCCAAGAGGTCGCGCTCATCTACCGCCACCTCGACGCTCTGTTCGTCTCGCAGTGCCCGCTGCACCATGATCACGCCGCTCTCCGCGTTCCTGTCTGCGTCTCTATCTGACTCTGCCACCCGCCAGAACACACACTGCACCGAGTCTCGCTCCGGGTTTGGCAGAAACGTCCCTCGCGAATTGGCATGCAGCTCCAGCACCAGCACGCGCATGCCCCCTCGCGGCGCCCTGGCCTTAGGCTGCTGCGGTCTTGCTGGTCCTGCTGCCTTCCTCTCAGTCCACGGCAGCCGCGCCTTTGTCATGCGCTGCTCCATCGCCGTTGCCTCGGCGGCTGCTGCCTCTGCTCTCGCCAGTGTCTGTGCATCCTCGTTTGCCAGCCAGGCTTCCACATCGTCGACCGACGGCGGCAGGCGGGCCAGCTCCCAGCGATGAGAAGAGCAGGAAGGCAGCGCAGAAGAGGTGTCCGTGGTGACGAGCGGTACTTTGCCATCTGTTGGTGGCGCAAAGGCCGGCAGCCGCACCGGAAGACGTCTGCCCACACCTGTGTTATCGTACTTATTCTTGACAATGTCTCTCTCGTCGCTGAAGAAGGGCTCTGGGTGCAGCTCATCAACGCCGTGCCGGTCCAGCGTCTCCACGACATCGTCAGCACGCGGTGGCCGCCTCGTCAGGGCTAGTACGCCGTCAGCTACGCGGTACAAGGCATCCTTTGGGGTGGAGACAGTGTCTGTCGAGCACGTCATCTCGCGCGAGGGAGGCGTCGATGGTATGACGGCGCGGTCTGTCGTGACTGGTGGTGTTGGCATTGTTGGGATTGCTGGCATTGTTGGCATTGCTGGCATTGCTGGCATTGCCGCTGGCAGTTGCACGGCCTCGTGATCGGGCGTTGATGGAATCACAATGTCGTCAGCTGTCTCTGTCTCCGTGTCGTCGGCAATGTCGTCGTTGTCTTCAGTCATTATCGGCAACATTGATGGCAACACAACAGCCGTCTTCTCCTGTGGCTCGCGTGGAAACGATGACTTAGCCACGGTGAACATCTGCGTCAACGGTCGCTGCGCCTGCTGGGTCTGCTGTGTCGAACCCTTCTTCTTGTTCTGCCTGGTGCCGGACAAACAACCTCCCTGTGAGCCGCGGCTTGTCGGCGGCGCCCGCTTGCCACTTCCGACCTCTTTCTGGTCCATCAGCGCCCTCAGCTGCATCTCGGAGTCAGGCGAGAGTGAGAAGCTGGCCCCCCCGTCGCCTAGTTCTGTGGCCGTCTTCTCGCACAGCAGCCCCTCGAGCTCACCACCACCAATGTCACAGCCGCCACTCGATTTCCGCTTCCGCTTTCGCTTCCTGTTTTCTGTCCGCTCCGGGGCCGGATAAAAGTCCTCGACCGACTGTCGTGTCGTCGGCACGCACTCATCCAGAGGATCTGGCGGCACCGCATGTGTTGTGTCCCGTCCGTCAGCCTTGTTCCCGCGCCCGTCGGCCGCTCTCTCTGCGGCAATGATATCCGCCATCTGCCGCCTGTATGCCGCCTCCTGATGCCATGCAGACGGCGTGCGCCGTGGGTCTGATGCTGAGGCGGCCAGCTGTGCAAACGCCTCCTGCGTGCTGGCAGGAGGACGCGTCCCCGGAACCTCCCACGAATGCTGCTCGTCGACCCCGGTCTTGCGACTAGCCCGGCCGTATCGCCCGGCCATCTCTCGCCATAGCGACGCCATGCTGTACACCAGCCGCTGGTCCGGGTCGACAGGCGTCTCGGGGATGCTCTCGTGCTGGCGGCGCTCGGGCGTGGCATCGCGGTTGCGGATGTGGTGGGCGAATATGTCGACCTCGAGGATGTCACCACCAGCACCACCGGCATCGCACGGACGCCGCGTTACGGCCGACGCCCGCAGCACGTCGCAGCCGTACAGGTTGTAGTCGGTCATGAACTGCAGCACAAAGGGCACGTGGGCCTCGTGCGGCTGCAGCGCGGGCAGCCCGCCGACGCGGCCCTGGCGCAGCATCTCGGCCGCGCGCGGCACGGCGGCCGGGTCCAGCAGGTAGATCTTGAAGAAGAGCTGCAGGCCGACGTGGAAGCCGTAAAAGGGCACGCCGCGTGCCAGCGTCACGGCCAACACCGCCGTGCGGCCCAGCGCCTGGTCGATACCACGCCGCAGCTGCTCCATCACCCGCTCGGCGTCGGCCTGTCGGAAGTGGTGCTCGTCAAAGGGCACAAACATGTACGGAAAAGCGCCGTGGATGCGGGCGCAGGCCGTCTCGCCCGTCGGCATCGTCCCAAACACCCGGATAAGCGGGATCCTAGGACTCCTGGGGCCATGACCATGTTGTCTATGGGTGCCGCTCGTCGTCTCGGTCGTGTTCGCCGCCGCCGCAGTCGCAGTCGCATTTGCATTCCGCTTCTTCAAGACTCTGTGAAGAGGTGCGCGCGACGCCTCTGCGTCCACCTGTGTCGGGACCGCCAGACAGTAGTCGATGCAGTAGATGCGCACCTCAAACATTGTCTGTCGCTCGTCATCGACGCATCATGTCGTGGTCATGCTTTTGCTCGTGCTCGTGCTCGTGCTCGTACTCGCGCTCGTCGTACAGTGAGTTTGTCGTGGCGTGGTTCATAGCCTGTTGTTCGGTTTGGCTGTTTTTTTTTTGTTCTACGACGCGTCAACTAAAGCCATGACGATGGACGCGCCTAGAACACCGCTAAAATGCAGGACTGCCCCCCGCACTTGCCTTCCCCACTAGCCCTGTCGATCTTGTGCAGGTGGGGGGGGGGCGCTCCTGCACAGCATCTGTAGTGGTGGGGCACTTTGCGCCGGCAGAGTGATACGTGCGAACAAAAACATGAACAAGCAAACAGAAAACGAGAGTATGCATCCTACCATGGAGCCCTCATTCACTGCTTCGACAAACTTTACCAGATCCCAAATCCGCATTCTAGTCTCGAACGATGCTCGTTCTCAGAGCTGACGCTCTCAGTGAACAACACAACCCCACATGATGGAAGACGACAGGCAAAACCATGAATGGAAGTTACCAATAAAAACACTTGTGTGCATAGATTGCTGCCAAATAAACAAGTAATGGCGTTATACTAATGATGGAACAGTCATCTACCGCTATCGTCGCATTCAATCATCCTATGTACAAATACTCCCCTCCCTTTCCTCCAGCATGTCAGACCCTACGACCACAAAATATTCAGCTTCTGCCACTTCTTCTTCGGCTTCTCAGGCGGCTCCGGGTTGTCCAGTGCGATCTGAATGTAGGGCCGGATTGGAATCTCCTTCAGCGGAATGATCTTGGTCTTCATGATGAACTTGTATCCAAAGTACAGGATGAAGATGAAGGGAATGTTGAAGTACGAGGACACAAACGTCTCGCTGTCCCAGTGGCCGTGCATGAAGGTGGTGTAGCCGCTGGTCAGGAGCAGTATGACGAACAGGATCAGACTGCCCCACGGCAGCCACGGCATGAAGGGTGCAGACCATGGGAGCTCGCTGCGGCTGATGCCCTGAGCGCGGCAGCCGTAGTAGAAGCGCAAGTAGGTGATGCAGATGATGATCCAGTTGGTCAGCGTCGAGATGGAGATGAGGTCCTGCAGCCAGGTGAAGACAGTCGAGGCCGAGTCGGAGAGAGTCATGTAGCCGAGGGCCATGAAGACGCCAAAGAAGGCGACAGCGACATACGGAATACCGAAGCGGTTGAGACGCAGGAAAATCTTGGGCGCGCGGCCCTCGCGCGCGAGGCCAAAGAGCGTGCGCGTGCCGCCCAGCATGCCCGAGTTCGCGGCCGACCAGGCGCTGGTCAGGACGATGGCGTTGATGACGTGTGGCATCACGCGGATGCGCGCCAGGTCGGCGGCGATGACAAAGGGCGACTGTGCGGCGGTGCCGGTGCTCTGGAGCAGCGACTTGCTGTTGGACGGGACCACCATGCCGACCATGAAGATGGAGATGACATAGAAAAGGGTCACGCGCCAGAAGATTCGGCGAGCAGCCAGCGGGATGGCGCGGCGCGGCGTGTCGACCTCGGCAGCAGCCAGGGTGATGTTCTCGACGCCGGCATACGAGTACAGTGCGTTGCTAAAGGTGGTCCAGAAGCCGAGGAAGCGGCCGAGCGAGCCGGACACGCCGAGGTACTGTACGAACGGGCCCGGGTGGTGCCAGTACTTGAAGCCGATCACCTCGTGGTTGGGAGCCCCGCCGGCGGTGATGACGATGGCCATGATGTTGACCATGACGATGAGGATGATCTTGAGCATGGCAAAGCCAAACTCCATCTCGCCGTACAGCCGGACGAAGAAGAGGGAGGTCGCGATCGTGAGGAGCGAGAAGACTGTGATCCACTGCGCAGAGGTAAGTATGAGTGCAGAGGACAGAGAAGGGAGAAAGGGAAAAGGTAGTGAAAAGAATTCACACGTACCACAGCGTTGTTGACAGTCACCCAAAACTCCATCAAAACAGCGGCGGCGACGATCTCGGCCGGCAGCGAGACGATGCTCGAGTAGATCTGGTTCCAGCCGTTGGCAAAGGCCAGCGCCGGGTCGACAAACGTGTCGGTATAGCGGACGATACCGCCGTTCAGCGGGACCAGCGTGCCCATCTCGGCGACAGACATGACGACGCCGGCCGCCGTCACGCCAATGATGGAATAGCCCAGAAAGGCGCCGAGCGGTCCGGCATGGGCGATGGCGCGGCCGGAGCCGAGAAAGAGACCGGTGCCGATAGCGCCGGCAAGCGCAATCATCTGGATATGTCTCTGCTTGAGCCCCTGCTTGACCATGCCGACCTCCTCGAAGCGCTGCAGCTGGGCATTGAGGACCTCGCCGGGGAGGCTCTCGACATCCCCGACCACAGGGCTCGGAGCTGAGTGCTTCTCCTTGTCATACTCGTTCGACGACATCTTTTTCTTGTTTTATGTCTTCGTCCTCTTTCTGCTATCTGTTCTCTTTTCTTCTTCTGACCACGAGATCAGAAAAGAAAAAAAAGAGGAATAGTGACCCTAAAGACACAGAACGCTGGGAACTGATGAAATAGGACAAAACATTGCGGATCATCGACGCCTTTTCAAGCAGCGGGAAAAATGGAAAGATGGAACGTAAGCTCTTCTACGGATAAGACATCAACACATTGCCAAGGAGTGTCCATGTCACCTCCCTCATCGGGAAGTCTGCCGCGCATGTTCGGCCAGCAATCAAGGGCAAGCGCAGGAAAGACCGCGTCTGCTATCAATGCAGGCGCAAACTGCCCCGTGCGCCAAAATAATAAAAGTAATAAAAAACCCCCCCAAAAAGAGTGTCTCGGATACACGGTTATCTCTACTATGTACGTCTGTCGATCCGAACACTTCGGCGACAGCGAGAATCCTCCTGTGATCGTCGGGGCTTTATCGTGCGGGCGCGTACGAGTATGGAGAAACTATCAACAATCAACAACACGACAAGTCTCTCTCGCCTTCCAGAAGGCCCTCTTCATTATCTTTATCAGATAAGCCCCTAATGCGCTTGCTGGACGACGAAGTGTTCCAGTCCCTGGCTGCAAAACCCCCGATTGGTTATTAGAAGGAACGCGTGATGTGTTCTACTCGTACGTACGTATAACGCAAATCTTGTGATGAATTGTAGAAGCCCCAGTGCCCGGATCTCGTTTTGGATTTGAGGTAGGGTTTGACGAAGCGATTAGGCCGTCGTGTCCGTTCGTGGTATCGTGGGGGTAGAGCTGATAGTAAGATACATAGCAAACTCTGGGCTTTTACACTTTGCGGGCCCTTTCAGTCTTCGGCCGTATCCATCCAGGTCCTCGGGTTCTATCTTGCACGAACAAACACCAGGCAGCGTCGAATGTTGTACTCGTAAGTGGTACATGGGTACAGAGTAGTTTATCTGGCGTCATGCGATAAGGTCGATGATACCATCTTCATTGCGATAAGGCCAGCAAAAACCCGGCCCGGTTTCTTGAGCCTCCCGGCGATAGCGATGCTGACTAACAATGTAGCAGTCGGTTGCTGGTACAAATGGGTGCGTTTTCGTGGAGGATAAGAAGGGAGCACACGGGAGACGAGCAAGATAAGAGTTATATAACACGAAATTAAGGACGAGTTTTGGCACTTTTAACGAGATGAGTTCAATAAATAATATTATATACGTTTTAAATATAAACGGTTTATTAAAAACAGGTATGTACAGAATTTAGTATTTACAGGTGCGACTTGTATTGTCGAAGAAAGCAATAACAGGTTCGTGAGACGAGCGAGTCAAAGCCATCAGTCGTAGACAAACCCTATTTGCGACAGGTAAGGATCTTGGCCACAGCGGCCTCGGCAACGACCATAATGGTGGCCTGGTTGTTGCCGCTGGCAAGGTCGGGGTGGATGCCTCCATCGACGATGTACTGATTTGTTAGTAGGCGAAGGAGGAAAAGGGACAGAATGAAAGGAAAAAAAAA
Source organism: Leptographium procerum (assembly GCA_000806385.1). Taxonomy (NCBI): domain Eukaryota; kingdom Fungi; phylum Ascomycota; class Sordariomycetes; order Ophiostomatales; family Ophiostomataceae; genus Leptographium; species Leptographium procerum. The sequence continues at coordinate 28,546 of JRUC01000022.1, forward strand.
GGAAAAAAAGCTCACAAGGTTGTCGGTACCATACACCTTGGTGTTGGTGTCTACGACGGCGGTGCCGCCAGTGCGGCCGTCATCAGTGCCCATCTTGGTAGTGCCAGCGTAATGGATGCCGGTGCCGTAGTTGTCGATGATGGAGGTGACGTTTGTGGACTGCAGGGAGAAGCCGGTGGACTCGTCGCCGAGGGCGTCGAGCATGTCCTGGACAAAAGCGGTGGCGGCCTCGCGATCGGCGGTGGACTGCAGGTAGGGTGCCTGCTCAAAGTAGACGCTGCCGTCGTCGTTGAGGGCCAGCACGCCGGTCGAGGTGGCGCCGTGGGTCAGGTAGGTGGTGATGGTGACGGTGTCGGGGCCAGAAGCGGCGCAGGAGCCCTGGTAGTAGCGGGTGATGCCGTCGGAGCCGACATTCGACGAGAAGAAGATGAGGCGGTGGCGGCCCTGCGTGAGGAGGCCATCGCCCTTGGTCTCGTAGAGGTCGATGTCGGCGACGTCGGTGCCGTTGAGCACGCTGGCGGTGTCGATGGCGTCGTAGCTGGAGGCGCCGACGCCGGAGGTGGTGTTGACGACAATGTAGAAGATGGGGTGGTCCTTGAGGCTGCGGCCGACGGGCAGGTCGATCCACTGGCTGCGCGGCGGCACGGCGACTCCGGACGTGTTGGCGATCTCGATCTGGGCAGCCGGGCCGATGCCGGAGCCGAAGAGCAGCTGCGGCGTGTGCAGGGCGCCGGCAGCCAGGACGACGGCGCCGGAAGAGGACAGGCGGAAGGTGGACACGCTGCCGGTGTCGACGTCCTCGACCTCGACGCCGAGCACGCGCGAGCCGGCGCCGGTGGTGCCGGTGCCGCGCAGCAGGCGGGTGACGCGGGAGCGCAGGTGCAGACTGAAGTATTTGGGCCGCTGCTGGGCCAGCGGCAGATAGGTGCGGACGGGTCCGGCGCGCAGGCTGTTCTTGATGTTCCAGGACGGGTGGCTATACACCTGGTGCTTGGCGTCGGGCTGGGCGATCATGTCGACGGAGGACCAGCCGAGGCGGGCAAAAAAGGTCGATAGCGTGCCGTAGAGGCCCTGGTCATAGCGCTGGCCGTCGGCCGAGGGCGTGGTCGAGCCTGGGTTGCGGGCATAGAGCCGGTTGGCGGCCGGCTCGACGTCGGCCCACTTCCAGCCCCTGGGCCACTTGTCGTCAAAGTCGCGCGCCGGCGGGTGCACAAAGACCATGTAGTTGACAGTCACGCCGCCGCCCAGCACGCAGGCCGCATACAGCCCCGACGTGTCCTGGCACAGGTAGTCGTCCCACAGATCGGTGATGCCGCTGACGCCCGACGACAGGCCGGGCACGTCGATGGGCGTCAGCGAGCTGTTCCACTCCAGCGTGTAGTTGGACCCCGTCGCCACCGTCGGCCCGTGTCCGCGCTCCAGCAGCAGCACCTTCTTGTTCGCCTCGGCCAGCCGCTCGGCCGTGATGATCCCCGACGGTCCGCCGCCCACGACAATGTAGTCGTACAGCGTCTCGGTATTGGCTTTCACGGCTGCCCCTGCTGCGCATTGGCCCAGGGCCGCTGCCGCGATTCCTCCGACAGTGAGCAGACGCATGATGATGGCAAGCACAAGAGAAGGGAAGGTAAGGGAGGGAGAGTGCGAGAGAGGGGTGAAGGGGGAAGGGGGAAGAGGGAAGAGGGAAGAGGGAAGGTGTAAGGGTGGGTGGAGAGGGGGATGTGGCCTTGAGGGTGCTGCATCAGACGAGGGACCAGCCTATTTATCCTTTATCCTTCATTCCTCCCTTTCCCTCCATCCCCTCCCGGAAACGCCGCTCCCGTCGACAAGCGTCGCTGTCATCGGCTCTCCTGACATCATTTCAGTTCTTACGTACTATTACCAATCATTCTGGCTTCCCCAAACAAACTGTTCTTAGCAGCCCGCCGCTAAAGGCCGAGCCTCCCTGGGCTGTCAATTTGCTGAATCGCCTGCTTATGGGTCTCTCTTTGCTGGGTCTAATTTTGCTGTCCTGATCCGATTATCGGGACTGGACCCATGCGATTAGATCATGATAATCTCACAGCGGATCTTCCACGGCTAGGCCCAGAGTCCGGTTCCGACTACTACGAGTATGTTATGGGCTCATCTAGAGAAAGACGCTATGCGTCTCTGGCCTCGAAGTCTGCGTTGTTTTCGTCTTTTTTTTTTTCCCACGTTCTTCTAACAAGCTTTGCGTGTTCTCGCCCAAGCTCTCGCTGTCTGAGGCGACTTTTTGGGGGGGGACGTTTTGTTTTTCCTTTTTTTTTCCGTTTGGGACAAGGCAACCCCTTGCAGCTTGGTCGGCCAGATTTACGGCCAAAAGTCTCGGCTTCTAGAACAAAGAGTTTTTAGATGTGGCGGCTGCTCCCATGCATCTTACACTTCCCTTCCCTTCCTCTCTCCCCTTAATTTCTTCGCCGAGATTGCCACATCCGTCAGAGTTTTCCGGCACTAAAACGCACCGGAACTCGAGCCGACTGCAGGCCATGCACAATGTAAAACACTCGCCTGCTTTGTAAACAGCCTGCAGCTCTTTAGCAATGCTCTTGTAATCGATTCGAAAAATGGGGGCTGCAAAATTAGGTTGCTTGGTAAGGAGCGCTCTTGGCGGTGGGTCTACAAGTTAATGTGCGGTAGTGGCGCTCTCTAGGCTGGCCCGCCTACGAGTAGATCTTCTCTCGTGGGGGCCAGAAGAGGGCACGTGAGCTCATCTTCGTTGTTTTCCGACATCCTTTGCGCCGATTTAGGCCGACAAATGGCTAGAGCTGGGAAGCGGCAGAAGACGGCAGAGATGAGTCGGAAGCGATGAGCATGAAGTTCCCTTTTCTTTTTCTTTTTCTTTTTCTTCTTCTTCTTCTCGTATACTTTTGTTATTCTATTTCGTCTCCTGTTTTCTGTTTCCTGTTTCCCGCCAGCCCGGTTTTTTGTGTAGCATTGTGCCTTGCTTGCCTGCCTAGCGTACCAACAATGCTGCATCTGCGGCATTTACCTCTTGGAATCAACGGGTGGAGTAAAAAACGGCCATGACAGTCCACCTCGCGATGCCAGAAGAATCTGTCAACCTCGTGCGTGCACGTTCGCGCCGAAGGATTCAGTCGATGTTCACTTTCGGTTTACCCAATGGCTTAGCAGCCTACCTTGTACGCAAACGGAACCGATACCGGTAAAAAACAATCGGCTTTCCGCTTGAGAACTCGTCAGCACATGGCAGAAGCTCCACTGCACTACCATGCTTGAAACCCTTGGAAAATTGTGGGAATTGGCCAGCAGTCATCCAACATGTCAATGGGTCGACCGAACTGTCGGACGAACGAATCCAGCAAGCATTTTTTTTCCCCCTGCTTGTTTTCCTTTTTAACCCTATTTTCTCTTTTTCTTCCTATTACATCTGTGCATTGCGGCTCTCGCTATATAAGCAGAGTGCCGTTCCTCTGACAGTTACCGAGCAAACAAAACAAAACAAAACAAAACAAAACAAAACAAAACAAAACAGAGCAAAGAATCCCTTGCTTCTGAACGAAATTAACATCTTCTTTCGTCTTGCAATTCGCTACACCATGAAACCTACGTAATCTCTGTAGATTAGGTCCTTCGCAGAGATATGCTCCGGCGGCAAGACTCCTACGAAATAAATGCCTCTCGATTTGGGCATGCTGCAGTGAAAGCAAGTCGCAAGGTACTTGTATTCTTCTTACTGGCCACGACCTTGAAGCAGGTGTGCATGGCCCCACTCCACCTAAGTGCCACAAAACATGCAGAAGCAAAGCTCAGCCTTTCCCTCTAACGGTCTTCAACGGCAGAGTATCGGTTCACGTCCGGAGAGGTTTCGTCCGCCACAGGGTCGACCGAGCTGTATTTCCTCAAGTGTTCAGCACCCAACGCCATGCCCCAAATCGCAGCAGCATCCGAAGTGCAGATGAGTCTGCACCAGAATGTCGCATGCTGCTGTGGGCCGGACGTCTAGGCTGCTCAAGCCAGTATGATAGCATAATGATTACAGCACCGCCCAGCTCGACGTTAGAGACGAGTAAAAGGCGCATCCGCGAGGGACAACCAGCCTTAGATTTGTTGCAATCCAGTGGGGCAATAAGGATGGCGTCAGTTGTTTACCGGCCGCCTTGGAGCCTATCTGCTGGATGAAACTGAGGTTCACGCCAAAGAAGAGCTCTTTTCTCGACATGTCGGCAGCCAGACCGACCATGCAGCGGCACAGCTCTTCCTTTTTGTCAGCCACTGGCCGCACTCAAAGACTAAGAACTAGGACAGTGACCTGGCTTGCACGGGAGAGAAGGCCCACGTGCAGCCAGAGGGTTCAGCCCGGCGGACAAAACACGTCCACGATCTGCTCGCCATCTCCAAGGGCAAAAGTAAAGCAGAACCTCGGGCTAAAAGTCCGGATCATCCTTGGCGAAATCTCGATAAAACGATGAGTCCTCGCCGCAGCGGCAAGCCTGAAGAGTGCCCCCAGGCTGCACGCCTAAAAAGGCAGAGCATCCTGTCACATCCTGCTCATTGCAGACAAGTAAGGACATGCGCCGATCTCTCTCACCCTCTCTTTCCTCCTCTCTTCTCTGTCGCCACTGGAAAACCCAAGGCTGTGAAGCGGGAAACAAATAAGATACACGGACTTGGTCTGAGACGGAGACAGGGAGCCTGCCATGCTACGTCTCTCTGCGTGCCGCTGCGTATGGCAAATTGACACATTGGTTATCACTGGTTTCGGCAGCGCGGATACCAATCCCTACCCCAACAGTGGTGATCATGCCCATACCTAAAGGCGAACTCGTAGGGAGAAACTCGGAAATAGCATACACCGGGCACGATACAGAGCCGACCGGCGAGGACCTAGACCTAGCGTCCTCAACGATGATGTGCCTCTGTCGGTATCGGTCCCAGTATCGTCTGCCTGCCGTGACAGGCGAGCCGGTATCGAGAAATCACGCCCCGGCTTGGAAAGAATTCTTTTTATGTAAACGACCGTCTTCTCCGGTCGTCGTGCCGTTCAACAGCCGCATGCCGCCGGTCTTCTGCGAGCTCGGCTAGCCTGGCACAATATGGCGCACGCCTTTGATTCACAGACTGGGCCTAGACGCCCAGTTGTTAAGCCTAGCTCTGTGCCACAGCCCTCTTGATACCAATCTCAGCGCTCCTTGTTCGTGCCAACGGCGCGCCCATGCTCGCATGCATGAGCCCGGCACGCAGCCCCAGTCAAGGGCTCCGGCTCCGCTGGCAGGGTCACTGCTCCGGCCGGCAGCACCCTGTCCACCCTGTTCTGCAGCTCTGTTTTCGAGCAGGAAGTATTTGATCATCAGCTTCCATCGCTGGTCCCTGGATAGCGGAGTGTGAACGAGCGGCGTATGAAGGCCTGGAAATCTGTCGGCAGGAACGACGGCCCCTCAATTTCAGACAGTCTTCGTGGTAGCTTGCTGCGTGTGTGATCATGCGCGGGGATCTTCTCGCTATCACGGGGTTCTACAATCGAGGCAATTGACGTAGGTGTTGCAATCGTCATCCGGATGTAGCCGTTGAAATTCTTCCTCTTCCTCTTCCTTTGCACACGATAGGTCTTAACAGATGCCATTTTGAGGCCGAGAGAGCCTCTTTGAAATAGATTACGCGGATCACTCACCAGATATGACCATATCGCCACGCTCAAAAGGAAAGCAGCACAGCCAATACCGGATCGTGATACAGAAACTTGAGAAGCTGTAGTCATTGTTGTCTGAATCATCGTCAAACTTGGTTGTTCCTGCGCACTTGTCCGTGTGGTAGATTAACCGACCGCTCCCCGTGTAGGCCACCCTGCCGGCAAGAAATGGGCCTATACATGACCATGTCCCCTTCTCGGCAAGGCTGCCGAGTGAGCGCGGTGTCTTGGCGCATATTTTGTGGTTCTACCCCAAAGTCAATGCTCTTTTCTCACCGGCTTTCGAAATTCCCATGTTTTCTTTGGTGCCTAAGGCACCGACCTCGTTCTGTCAATGTATCATGTGACTCCGTCCTGCTTTCTCCACAAGTACACGTGCGCCAGGACAACGCAGCCAGGAAAGGCTTGGTACGGAACAGCTGGCAAGAGCCAGGACACAGGGGTGCGACGCATCAAAAATGTCGTCGCTCAGCCGGTCTACCGAAACTACGGCTCGTGTGGGAGTGAGCATGGCTACAAACAAGCTGCATGCAATGCACGGTTCCAGCCACTATATGCAGGCTACCTCCGCTTATTGGCAGGGGAATGCGAATCCCAGTCGAAATCCATGTGTATCTTACGTCGTACATCGCCAGACAGCAGATATGGACCCTTTGCTTCGTAGTGGGGACGGACTAATCGTCGTCACCTGCATCGAAACGTGTTTTGGCGCAAAAGAGTTCGTCTCCCCCCGCTGCTCGACCATAAGCCCATCCCGCAGGATCGAGAACATCTTCATATCAAGATGGGACTAAAGGGACATTCAGCCAGTCGCGTCGTCTTTGATGTCTGATAACGGCCAAGTCCGCAAACGGCAACATCAACGTGCTTCTGTTGCCGGATACTGCCAGACTGAATCTTGCCTCACCTCTGCATTGCGCAAGAGTAGAAGAAGAGAAACGGCCAGGTTGCGATCATTTACATCGACTTGCTCTACCCAATAGCTGTTGAGGAGAAAATGATGTGCCTTATCACCGGGCATGCCGGTCGCAGTCCGCTGGCGCCATTCGCTTTTGCTGAGCACAAAGCTGTACTCGTAGATGCTCATCGGGGGGGTATCAGTCATGGCCGCGGCTCTTCAATACCATAGCCCGCTATCGTCGATCCAGACTTATTCTACAAGTGTATCGTTGCCCGTCGCCGGGCTTCCATGTGTTTATTTCTATGCGACAATGTCGAATTCCCAGAGCCTACCGGCAAAAAGATTAGGACTATCGAAGTCAACGTTGCCAAAGGCAATTCCTTATCCCTCTTATCAGAAAATCGATGTGTGCGCCATAAAAAATTAACCTTTTTGACATGGGCATTTTAATGGTAAGGATTTCGGAGACTGCGGCAACATGGGAAAAGCCTCAAAACTTTGCTGCGTAAAATGAGAACTTGCGTGTGAGGAAAACGGGCACCCAGTGTCCGTTATCAAAATCAGAATCAGAGTCCTTCAGAAGCAGTAGCCTTAACTTTCACATTCACTCCTTCTTGCTCAATACTACTCGCCGCAGTGAAGCAGTAAAGAGAGGCATGTTATGGTTACGAGCTTTCAGCAAGCATGCGCACGTGATAGATGATAAATATGGCCTTTGTAATGTCCTCTGTTTTACTTGCTATCTTATCTCGAATAGGGCCGAAAGGACCGCGTAGTCAGTGGGCTTTGCGATAGGAATAGCATAGCGCTAACGGTGCTGCGTCCCGCGATCCGTCATTGTTGGTCTTGCTACGAGTGTTAGTGGAGTGTAGTGGAGCTGCTCTCCATCTACTATGGAGGATAGGCGTAGGTCGAGTAGAAGAAGTCGAGCATTTTGCCGGACAGGCAGCACAGCGAAAAAAACACCCTCCGTAGCTATGCTGCCGGCGGCAACAGTCAAAGGCGCATCTGGAGTCATATCTATCGAACCGGCAACATCGCAGATAGCTCTATCTAGCTATCGCAAGCGCGATGCAAACCTCGTCGATATTAATACCACGTGGACCTCCAAAGACAATGACGAGACTCTGAGGCCTGTTCGCGGCCACGACTTGTCAATTACGTTACGCAAAGCATAGTCCTCCAGAAAGCAGCTTCCCAAGTACTCCGTCGCTATGGCCTTGACCAATCTGATGGGCAAGTCCAACCGGACTCTGCTCCTGCTGTTGTGGTGTTCGGGCATCATGTCCACGGTAAGAAGAAGCTCCAGGCCTTTTATTTATTTCTTATTTCTGGCTGCTGACTGGCCAAAAGTCTCTGGGCTTTGACGCCTCGACGATGAACAGCCTGAACATCCTGCCTTCCTACACGGACTACTTCCACCTGGATACGGCCACGCTGTCGCTGCAGTCGGCCATCTCGTGGGCCGGCATGTGTGTGGCCAGCTTCTTCTATGCCACCCTGACGGACTACTACGGCCGCAAGAAGGCCATGTGGCTCAGCGCCATCATCACGCTCGTCGGCTGCGTGCTCCAGTCGGCCGCCCAGAACATTGCTATGTTCGTCGTGGCCCGCTTCATCGTCGGCCTTGGCAACGGCGCGACCTACGTGTGCGGTCCCATCTACCTGGCCGAGTGCTTCCCCACGAGGTGGCGTGGTCCCGGCCTGGCACTGTTCACCGACTTCTACTACGTCGGCAGCCTGATCGCGGCCGGTGTCACCTACGGCACTGCCAAGATTCTCGGCACCTGGGCTTGGCGCACGCCGTCGGTCCTGCAGGGCTTCCTCATGATCCTAGCTGTCGTCGCCCTGCCGTGGATGCCCGAGTCGCCTCGCTGGCTCATCCACAAGGATCGCCATGAGGAGGCGCTCGACGCCCTCGCCGATACCCACGGAGACGGCAACCGCGACGACCCGCGCGTAGCAGAGGTCTATAACGAGATTGTCGGCATGCTCCGGGCCGAGGCCGACGCCGGCAAACAGGTCGGCTTCGCAGAGCTTGTCAAGTCAAAGTCCAACGGATTCCGCGTCCTGCTGTGCAGCTCCGTCGCTGTGATTTCCATGCTGTCGGGCAACAACATTATCAGCTACTATCTCGGCGACATGCTTGACCAGGCCGGTATCACCAACTCCACCACCCAGCTTGAGATTGTAGGTTCTGATTTTTTTTTAATTATTTATATTCTGCCTTACCTTCTACAACGCCTATTGCTAACTCGCTTAGAACATCATCCTTAGCGTGTGGTGCCTCGTCGTTGCTTTGATCGGCACATATACGCTTGATAGTGTTGGCCGCAAGCCTCTTGCCATCTACTCGTCCATCGCTCTGACTGTCTTCATCTTTATCTTTGGCGCACTCACAAAGGTTTACGGAGGCTCGACCCATACCTCTGGAATCTACGGCACTGTCGCCGTGCTTTTCCTCTTCCAGGGCGCCTACAGCTTTGCCTGGACCCCCCTGGCTATGCTGTACCCGCCTGAGATCCTGAACTACTCCATTCGGTCGTCGGGCATGGCCGTGTATACCTTCCTCTCGAATGGCCTCGGCCTGATGGTCACCATGGCTTTCCCTTATGCGCTTGCCAAGATTGGCTGGAAGACATACATGATCAACGGCGCCTGGGACGTTTTGCAGGTGCTGTTTGTCATCTTTTTCTGGGTAGAGACCAAGGACAAGACCCTCGAGAACATCAATGAGATCTTTGAAGGCCCAGCGCCCACAAAGGTCCTTGATGGCGAGGACGCTGACTTCCAGCCATCGCGTGTCGAATTTAGCGAGAAGAAGACCGCCGAATTCACTGTCTAAGCTTAGGAAGCGGGCTGTGTTTTTTGCGGTCGCTGGATATTGACAGATTGTACAAATTCGGGCATTGCGGGAGTGCATAATTAGTAGATTGGTACGGATATATTTAGACTGTAATTGTACGAGCTGCTTCCTCTTCTAATTGCAGCGCAAGTTCGCCAAACAATGAGTACTTTCAGATAATTGCGTGCATCGTGAGCATATCCTAACTTCGAGTAGTACAGGGCTGCAATGAAGTTGAGTTAGAAATAACAGCTACCGTGACATACATACGACGGTGACACGGGATATTGCGCTACGCTCAATTGTCGCGTAGTGCATGGCTACAGTCTTGGCATTGAGGGGGACGCAAGTTTGTGAGGCTCAAGCTGAAAATCTCTTGGCTGAGCACCTAATGGAAAGTTCCGAGAGCACGTGCCAAGCTACAGATCTGACCTGCCTGTTGGCTCTCGTGACGGAGAGTCACATGTGTAAGCACGTGCAGGAACTCATGATATTTGAGCACATTAGTGTAAATCCGCCCTTATCCGGAAAGTTGGCGGGCAGGTCATTGCCGCCGGCGAGAGGATGCCCGTTGGGGCTTATCTGCTGTTATCCGAGCCGTAATACGAGCAAAATACGTAAAATACGTAAGATATACTCCTGAGATACTCCGTAGATTTTCCGGAGATATTCCGCAACGGTGAAAATGACACCGAAAGTCTTGCACTGTACCCCCACACTGCTATTTAGCTCCTGACTTCATTCCGGCAACTCGTACCCCAGGAATTTTATGTATTTTTTGGTCCCGTGCAGCACTCCTAGCTCGACTTGACGACGTGGCAGGAGTGGATACTAGAGCTACCTCGCACTGGCTATGATGCTATTAAAGGTGGGCTGCAGACGCCTACCAGCAAGCTTCGGACGGTCTCACCTCTACGATCTTTCGAGCACATACCCTCAGAGAATCTCACCATGTCGAAAACTGATGTGAACGCCATATTGGCGACGTTGACGCTGGAGGAGAAGGTTGGCAGAGCCCCACGGAAGACCAACAGAACGCGGGGATCAGCAAGACAGCAGAGGCTGACATGATAACGGACAGGTGTCGATACTCGCGGGAGCCAATTTCTGGGAGACGGTTCAGATTCCCTCCAAGGGCGTCCCACCCTTGAAGGTGTGTATGCATCTAACAAAGCAGCTCAGCAGCTCGGCAGCCCAGCAGCCTAGCAGCTGTGCAGACCTGTGGACTTTTGACTGACGCTCTGCTGTAGGTGTCGGACGGGCCCAACGGCGCCAGAGGAGGCACATTCTCGGGTGGTATCACGTCAGCATGCTTTCCGGCAGCCTGCAGCGTGGCGTCGACGTTTGACGTGGACATTGCGCGGCGGATTGGCGTGGCACTGGGCGAGGAGACGTACACAAAGGGGGCGCGGGTGGTGCTGGCGCCGACGGTGTGTATGCACCGGCACCCGCTGGGCGGGCGCAACTTTGAGAGCTTCTCAGAGGACCCGTTCCTGGCCGGTAAGCTGGCGGCGCGGGTGGTGGACGGCGTCCAGTCGACGGGGGTGTCGGCGACGATCAAGCACTTTGTGGCCAACGAGCAGGAGACGCAGCGGCTGTCGGTCGACACGGAAGTGGGCGCGCGGGCGCTGCGCGAGATCTACCTGAAGCCGTTTGAGATCGCGATCAAGGAGGCCAAGCCGGGCGCCATCATGACGGCCTACAACCTGATCAATGGCACGCACGCAGACTCGAACGCGCTGCTGCGCGACGTCCTCCGCGGCGACTGGGGCTGGGACGGGCTGGTGATGAGCGACTGGGGTGGTGTCAACTCGACCGTCGATGCCCTCGAGGCCGGCCTGGACCTGGAGATGCCGGGGCCCACCCAGTGGCGCAAGGTCGAGGCCGTCGTGGCCGCCGTCCGCGCCGGCAAGCTGTCGGAGAAGACGATCGACGAGCGTGCCCTGCACGTGCTGCGCTTCCTGGAGCGGCAGCGCTGCTTCGAGGACCCGACGATCCCAGACGAAAAGGCAGTCAACAAGCCGGAGCACCAGGCGCTGATCCGCGAGGCCGGTGGCAAGGGCATCGTCCTGCTCAAGAACGAGGGCGGCATCCTGCCCCTGTCCAAGGAGAAGCTCAAGGGCAAGAAGGTGGCCCTGCTGGGCTACGCCAAGGACTGCCTGGCACACGGCGGCGGCAGCGCCTCGGTCAACGCCCACTACAAGATCACGCCCTTTGAGGCTCTCCAGAGCGCACTTGGTGACGAGGTCGAGCTGACCTACGCCAAGGGCGCGCCCACTTTCCGCCAGCTGCCGCTGCTGTCGGAGAAAGTCGTCGGCCTGGATGGCTCGGCCGGCTTCACGTACCAGATCTACGACCCTGGCAACTCGGAGCCAGCCCGGACGATCCACGGACACAAGTCCGAGGTGTCGCTGCTGCAGCCGGTCTATAACCAGACCAACGAGGCCGAGCTCACGGGCACGTTCACGCCCACCGAGACGGCCACGTACTACCTCACGCTCTCCGGCCTGGGCCCGTCGCGGCTGCTGGTGGACGGCAAGGTCGCCTACGAGCAGAAGGAGAACTGCAAGGACTTTATGGGCTTCTTGCTCGGCGGCGTGGCCGTGCCGCTGGTCAAGCTGCCGCTGCAGGCCGGCACGCCGTACAAGTTGCAGGTGCGCACGATCCCGCCGGAGCCGGTCGAGGGCCAGGACATCATCCCGCTGTTCCTGGACCAGCCGGGCGTGCGGCTGGGCGCCATGTCTGCCACGGAGCACGACAAGGACCTGTTGCCTGAGGCCGTGGAGCTGGCTAAGGCTGCCGACGTGGCCATCATCTTCACCGGCCACGAGCCCGAGTGGGAGACCGAGGGCCAGGACCAGCTCAGCTTCCACCTGCCCAAGGACGGCAGCCAGGACCGTCTGATCGCGGCCGTCGCTGCTGCCAACCCGCAGACGATCGTGGTCAACTCAACGGGCGTCGCCGTGGCCATGCCCTGGCTCGGAGAGATCCAGGCCCTCGTGCAGTCCTGGTTCCCGGGCCAGGAGGCCGGCAACGCCATCGCCGACGTTCTGACGGGCGTCCGCAACCCCGAGGGCCACCTGACCTGCACCTTTCCTAAGCGCGTCGAGGACAGCCCGGCCTACGGCAACTTCCCCGGCACCCACGTCGACGGCAAGCTCAAGGTCACCTATGCCGAGGGCGTCTTCATCGGCTACCGCCACTACGACCGCCTGCCGGCCGACAAGGTCAGCTTCCCCTTCGGCTTCGGCCTGTCGTACACGACCTTTTCCTTCTCCGACCTGTCCGTCAGCGCCGCCTCGGCCGACGAGTACAGCGTTCGGGTCACAGTGTCCAACACGGGCGCTGTCAAGGGCGCCACGGCCGTGCAGATCTACGTGGGTAGCGCCGTGGCCACGTCCGAGAACCCGGTCAAGGCGCTGGCCAGCTTCAAGAAGGTGACACTGCAGCCGGGCGAGAGCGCAACCGTGGAGCTGCCGGTGAAGCTGCAGGACATTGCCTCGTGGGACGAGCAGGGCCACCAGTGGGTCGTCAAGGCTGGCGATTACACCTTTAGCGTGGGCAGAAATGCTCAAGACTTGGTGCTCTCAAAGGACGTTCCTATCGAGGCAAAGACATACTCGCCATGAAGATAATGTGTTGATAAGATGAATCAAATTATGGATGAATTGAACTAAAGTGGATCAATAAAGTGTTCATGACGTGAAAAAAAAATATCAAGTGAAGCTCTCTTGAATAAAAAAATAAAAATAGCAGGCCCGTGAAATAGACTCGTTAAACATCAAGTCAAATCGAGAAGACCAGCTCGATACTATTACAGTCGACTCAGGCAAGGGGATAGGCTGCATTAAGAAGCAGACGATACAACTGGCGAAACACGGTATCTCAACTTCCACAGAAGCGCAAACGGTTTTTAACCTTCAAACCCAGTTCGTATTGAAACTAGAGGACCAAAATATTGTATGTACCACCCCCAAAAGGTCCAGCCAAGGAGCATGATGCTTTTTTACAAGCGCAGAATAGTGACAGCAACATGACAAGGGCTATCTATACTTTTACATCTCCCTTTGCGTTCGCCTCCTCCTCTGCCCGTGATTCTGCCTGCACGGTTGTGACGTAATCTGGGAACTTCCACGCAGGGACCTTGTTCATGAAGAGCTCGTCGAGCTCTTCGTAGGTGCGGCCCTTCGTCTCTGGCTGGTAGACGAACAGAATGGCCAGGCAGATGACGCAGAAACCGCCGTAGATGAACGCCGTCTTGGCGCCAAGGTTGGCCTTGTCGGGGTTGAAGATGTAGGGCAGGATAAAGGCCTGGGCGGTGTAAAGCGCCTGCTGGCAGACGATGGAGAGGCCGATGCTCTTGGCACGGAGGGCAAAGGTGGGGATCTCGGAAATGATGGTATAGGCAGCCGATCCCAGGCAGAAGTTGAAGACGAGGTTGTACAGCATCATGAAGCCGACAGTGGCGTTGAGGGTGCCCTTGCTGTTGTCCGTGGCCAGGCCGCCGGTCAGCATCAGCAGGACGGTCATGGCCAGGGTGCCGTAGACGATGACGGTGCGGCGGCCGAACCGGTCGATCAGCAGACTGGCCGACACGCTACCGAGCAGCGAGAGGCCCTGCGCGCCCAGCGAGAGCTGGAACGAGCGGTGCACGGAGTTGCCGGCAAGCTCAAAGTAGTACGTCTGGTAGCTGCCGATGAACATGACGCCGCTCATCGCCTGCACCGTCAGGGGGCAGATAGTCAGCAGCGTGCGCCGCAGGTTGGTGCCACGGAAGCACTCGAGGTAGCTGGTGCTGGTCGTCTGTGCCTCTGCGCGCAGCTGCGTCACCCGGATCTCCTCTATCCGGGCGTCGATATGGTCGTCTGGGACGCTGAGTCGCGAGAGCGAGTTCCTGGCTCGGTCGATCTTGCCGACCGAGAGCAGCCACCAAGGTGACTCGGGCATGAACGGGCAGAAGATGAGGCCCAGGAAGCCGAATCCCCATTGGGCAACAAAGATTCCGCGCTGAGCTTGTTAGAGAGAAAAGAGAGAAAAGAGAGAAAAGAGAGAAAAAAGAGAGAAAGACAACTTACGTAAGCCCAGTGGTTGGTGAGGCTGCCATAGCGCTCGCCGAGACCAGTGCAAATAAAGGGACCAATGCACAGCGAGACGTTGGACAGGCCGGTGAAGAGACCGCGGACCGGCGTGGGCGCAATCTCAGAGATGTAGGAGACGCAGACGGTGTTAAAAGCACCGACAGAGAGGCCGTTCACAAACTTGCCGGCAAAGAAGAGAGCGCACGTGGTCGAGGCAAACTCAAGACCCGTGCCGACAAACGAGATGCAGATGGCAATTAAAATAGTCCACCGGCGTCCGATTTCTGCTGGGGTTAGTCTTTTTTTTTTTTTTTTTTTTTTCTTGCGGTGTTTTGTTATCTGCTGAAACTCACGGTCTGCCAGCCAAGCTGAGACAAGGGCGCCAAGAATGGCACTGGCAACAGGGCCGCCACTGAAAGCAGACTATTGAAAAAGTCAGCGAAAGATAAGGGAAAGGGGAAAAAGGATGGGCAAGGATAGACCAGATAAAAAAAAGATAAAAAAATAAGAAGCAAAGAAATGGGCGAATTTACCTGCCACTGTGTCGGCAGGACGTAATTGCCTTCATACTCGTGACCGAAATCCTTGCGAAACTGCTCAATACCGACGACAATGCTGCCAGCCTGGTTGTCGAAGCCCTGTATACAAAGGACGAGGATGCTGTAGAGCAGCCAGGCCACGCAGACCTTGTTGTTCTTGATGCAGTGCCAATGGCTCTCATTATGCTCTTCAGCATAAGACACGCCAACACCTGAGTGCTCGAGATGGTCAGAGTGCACCCCCTTTGGCTCTTTTGCGGCAGTCATTTTTTCCTTCTGTCTTGTGGATGAGAACAAGATACCGAACTATTGTGTGAGTGAGGACTGGAAAAAGAAAGGAAGGAAAAAAAAGAGGCAGACAGGAGGCCAGTTCCCCAGTAAGTATTTATTCCCCAGAAGACGAATTTTCGAGTTCCCCGGATTGGAGGGAGACCATGGGGAAATTGACCAATTGGGGATATAAGTGGAGCGTAACTGGAGATGTGTAAATATTCGACGCCAGCGCGGACGTGGCCTCGTGGTCTGCTGAACTGCGTGACCCCGGGGACCAGTCTCGGCCTAACGTGCCGCGAGAATACGAAAACTGCAGGGCACGAGGCGTCTGGCCAGGCGCCATTCTCCGGTGCAATTGGCACCGGCTAGCCACTTTATCTATTTCCTCCAGATCCTTACGAGAAAACGACTGCCCCCAGCTTGGCATCTCCTAGCCGGCCCCACTATGAGTTAGTCTCCATAACAAAGGAGGGGATGGGCCTGTTCGCACGAATGGAGAGCAAGTACATGTACTTCTACTCCACGTATATTCCCTACGCAACCTGGGGTACCGTCCTCTCCCGGCTATGTGCGGCAAGACTTGCGCGTACCTGGAGAAAGGGTATGGGGTACCTGCAACAGCTTGGGCTCTGCTGCAGATATGGAAGTAGCATATCAATCAACGGGCATGGCAATTCAGGGATTAGCTTTTTCTGGGTACGAGTGGACATACTAATAGTACGTACGGGCCATTGGAGATATGCACCTCGACAGGTGGCAACCGACACGGACAGAGCCCGACAAGCGAGACACGCGAGACAAGCGAGTCGGAGACTTACGCACACATGGCTCGACACATGCGCACATGACTTGACACATACTTTTCGCTTCAAAGCCCAGATGCGCCTTGGTGGAGTCTTTACAACTCTGGCAGCCTCGGCTGAGGTAACACCGACTAAACAAAGGGATCTCCATTAACACGTCGTATAGTACGAGTAGATGAACGGTCAGGTGGTCAGGCCACGGCTGCAGACAACATGTGCACGATAGGATTTTTATTGGCAGTGATCCTTTATTCTTTATTTTTTGTTTTGTTTCCCTCAGATCATTGCCCCATCGGCTACCATTGCCCTGTCCGTAACAGGTTCAGAACTCTCGTGAGCTCTTCCAGCTCCTCCTGTCTGTCCATTGTCCGATCTCTCTTCAGGCCGAAGTCTTGGTAGAGGACGCTATATTGTCAGTTTTGCCACTTGATTTGTATAGAAGTCAGATGTATAGGGAGGAGGCATTTCGAAAAGATGCTGTGTGCATGACCTACTCGATGTCGTCGTCGCGCGGGCTCGGATTGAAGAGGTCGGGCTCGCCGCCGATAGACAGCTTGACCTCCTGCTTCCACGTGTCGGCAATGTCTCTGCCAAACTGATCCAGCGCGGCCGCGTCGCCAGCGATGCGCTTCTCGTAGACCTCCTCGGTGGCGAACTTGCGCAAAGCTTCGATCTTTGTGCGTCCCAACTTGGGCGGTGACGCGATCGACCAGGTCGCGTTCGCGTTGACAGCCTCGTCGTGCTTCTTGCGCAAGAAGTAGTTTAGGTGGGCCAGCGAGAGGACGCCGAACACGGACGGCGGCGTCGATGCGACCGGCACGATGGGGAGGCCGGCGCTCTCGTCGGCCAGCGCCACCAGCGC
Source organism: Leptographium procerum (assembly GCA_000806385.1). Lineage (NCBI taxonomy): Eukaryota > Fungi > Ascomycota > Sordariomycetes > Ophiostomatales > Ophiostomataceae > Leptographium > Leptographium procerum. Next base: position 45,512 of record JRUC01000022.1, read on the forward strand.
GTCGTGGCTGGCGGCGGTCGGAACATCCACTCCCCGGGCGATGAGGAAGTGTGTGAGGACCGCGTCGCTCAACCTAGTCAGGGCGGACGAGCAGCTTAGCAACATGGCTTAACTTTTTTTCCCCCTTTGTCTTTGCTTTTCTTCATTGCGGAAATGAGTTGCAAAACACATAACAGGAGCGGGGATACGGGGCTGGAAAGCATACTCACAAGTTGAGGATGTGAGATCTTGAGCCTTGCGCCATTTCTTCTTTTTTTTTTGGAGCTGATTCGAGGCGACCACGGGTGATAGCGCGAGAAGGGAAAAAGAGAGAGAGAGAGAGAGAGAGAGAGAGAGAGAGAGGAGAGTCGGCACAAGCTCAATGACGATTCGGACGGCAAAGCACGGTAGAGATGAAAATGAGACAAAACGCAACTATCTCTCGACATCGGCCTGTCCTCTGCCGAGTGTGCTGCCAGAATGGGTCGGTTCCCGCGATGGGGCCAGCTCGATCATGTGCCCGCACCAGTTTACCCGGACTTTTGCCGCTAGCGGGTTTTCGGGGCCCCGTTTTCGTGGAATCATCGTCAGATTGGCCAGATTGGCCAGACTGGCCAGACTCTCCAGCTTTTTGGCCCGCCGTCCCCGGATCCTTTCATGTGACTGGCATGACCCTCTCGCGTCCCGACAATGATGCGGTCTCGCTGCTCGCCGCAATAATGCCCCGGATCCATCAGCTGATGGTCAACATCACCTCTGTCTGGGGAAGGAGAGGGCGACGCAAGACTGACACCCCCCCTGATCGTAATCCGTGATCAGATTCCTCATCTCAGCTTCTTCAGTCTCCCTCCCTCTGCGTGTCTCTCTCGCCCGTGCAGCCCATCTCGTGCATCTCTTCTTCTCTCTCTCTCTCTCCCTCCCCTTCCCTCCCCCTTCAACATTGCAACCATGGTCAGGAATGAGGACGAGATCGTCGCCAGCTTTCCCCAGGCCGTCTTCGAGGCTTCGCCCTCGTCCGAAGACGCGCCGTGGCAGTCCTACAACTTTGCCCCAAAGTCCCGCACGGTGAAGGCTGACAGCATCTATGCCATCGAGGGCGATGTGTCGTCGCCGCCACAGACGCGGCTGGGCGACGTCGCATCCGTGACGCTGACGGGCGCCTCTGCTCTCGTCACGCTCGACTTTGGCGTCAACACGGCCGGCATCGTGACGCTGCGCTTCGGGCCGCAGAGCGTACCGAAGACGTCCGTGGGCATCGCCTTCTCCGAGAGCAAGCAGTTCATAGGCCGCGGCAGCGACCGCAGCATGGACTTCCACGTCGTCGACGGCGCCCTGCACTTTGTGGTGCCCGAAAAGACGGCCGCGCAGTCGTGGACCTGCCCGGAGCCGCAGCAGCGCGGCGCCTTCCGCTACCTGACCCTCTATCTCGAGTCTGACGGCTGCCTCGAGCTCACCGAGATCACTACGCACAACAACATGCAGCCCAGCTTCGGCGACAACCTGCGCGCCTATCCAGGCTACTTCTACTCGTCCGACGACTTCCTCAACACCATCTGGTACGCCGGCGCCTACACCCTGCAGCTGGCCACGATCCCGCGCGACACCGGCCGCCGCAGCGACTGGGTGCATCGCAAGACGGGCTGGGCCAACGACAGCCCGGCAGCACCGGAAAAGTACGTCGAGGTGCTGACCGACGGCGCCCGGCGCGACCGCACCGTCTGGTCGGGCGACCGCAACATCAGCACCATCACCAACTTCATCGCCCTCAACGGCAAGGAGGGCACCTGGGCCGGCGTCGACTGGATGTTTGAGCTGCAGACCGACGAGGGCCTGTTTCCCTATGCCTGCAAGCCCATATGGCACTACGGCAGCGACTCTTACCATGGTAGGTCTAGCGTAGTCTTTGCATGTGTTCATGTGTTCTTACCCTGAAACACGACCATTAACTTCAACTCCACAGTCTGGACCTTTATCGCCCTCTACGAAGCCTACTTTTATCACGCCGACGGCAGCGAGAAGGACAAGGACTGGGTCCGGGAGAAGTGGGACAAGGTCAAGAAGGGCATGGACCTGGCTCTCGGCAAGATCGACGAGACCGGCCTGCTCAAGGTCAGCCTGCCGGCCGACTGGGGCCGCAACCTGCTGATCGGCCACAACCTCGAGGTCAACTGCTGCCTGCACTACGTGCTGCGCCAGTTCTCCCAGCTGGCACTGGACGTGGCCGGCGATGCCGCCCTGTCGAAGGCCTGGGCCGAGCAGGCCGCCCGCGTCAAAGACGCCATCAACGCCCGCCTGTGGGACGACGAGGCCGGCCAGTACCGGGACTACATTGACGCGCCCGTGCACCCGCAGGACGGCAACACGCTGTCCCTCTGGTACGACGTGGTGTCGTCGCCGGAGCAGGCGGCCCGTGTCTCACAGGGCCTGACGGCCAACTGGTCCAAGTACGGCCCCGTCGCGCCCGAGTCGCCGCAGATGGTGTCGTCCTTCTGCGGCAGCATGGAGCTCGTCGCCCACAATGTCGCCGGCCGCCCCGACCGCGCCCTCACCGTGCTCCGGACCATGTGGGAATACATCTGGAACTCGCCCTACGCCGTGCAGTCCAGCCTGATCGAGGGCTACTACCACGACGGCCGCTGCTTCTACCCTTTTGGCGAGTACGACTCGGCCTACATCTCCCACGCGCACCCGTGGGCCTCGGGTCCCACCATCGCCCTCAGCTTCTGGCTCGTCGGCCTCCGCCTGCTGGGCGTCGGCCACGAGCGCTGGGTCTTTGCGCCACAGCTGTCTCTCGAGGCTGGCGACGACGGCAAGGGCAAGAGCCCCGAGTGGGCGCTGACCGGCTTCACCAGCAACGCCCAGGGCTTCTTCTCGGCTGGCTACAAGCACAGCAGCCCGACCGAACTGGTTCTGGCCGTTAAGGCCCCCGAGTCGACGGTCGGCCGCGTCGGCCTGCCAACGCTGGGCAAGACGATTGCAAAGGTCGAGCAGGACGGGGTCGAGCTGGTCTTGAACTCGTTGGAGCCGGAAAAGGCTCACCTGTTTGTGAACAACGTCAAGGGCGGCAACAGGACGTTTACAATTACCTATGCAGAGTAGACTGTCAATGGACTAAAACAGACTGTATATGAAATACAAAAAAGGATAATAAATATAAAATCAAACAAAAGTACTACACAGTGGTGCTATCATACTTTGTCAAGACCTTTGTTCTACGTAGTTGTTGGTTCAAGCTTCACTGTAGCAGTCCCCTTGCCAATAAGTCGTGACGAAAGTTTCTTAGTCCTTGAATAAGTCCCAAGCCTTTCGCCTCAGTGACCGCGAGTCTTTGACTCTCTCTGTCGCCGGGCCGGTCCATTCTCTACGATCCGAGAAATCCACCTCGTCCAGACGGACCCAGTGTGTACTGAAGTAATACTTGTAGCCAAAGAACAAGATGAAAAAGGTAGGAATGGTAATGTAGCAAGCGATGAAGGACTTCCAGTTGAACGGGTGCTTGAAAACAGTGTAGCCCTGGACGAAGAGCAAGAACACGTTGAAGACAAAGTTGGCCCGGTGGATCCATATGCTGCCCCAGGCTCTGTACGGGAATGATTTGACGTCTATGCCCTGCTTCTCCGCTGCCGCCCGGATGTGTAGATGCGTAAAAATAATCGACGCCCAGGCAATGTAGGCCGCTGTGCCGCCCACACTCGTCATGTACGAAAATACCTGACCAGCTGATAGCCTGCGGTTCATCAGGCAGAGAAAGCCCCACAGGTTGGATGTGAGGATAGCAACCCAGGGAACTGGACCGATAGTTAGTCAGTAGGCAGCACTCACACACATCCCAAATACAGGACTCGGTCTTACCGCCACGCGAAGTTGTCTTCGCAAAGATCTTTGGCGCCCGCTTTGTCAGGGCTAGGGAGTATATGGTGCGCGACTGCACATAGACGACACCGTTGCCGGCCGAGATAAAGGCCACCGTGATCAGCGCGTTGACAAAGTGCCCAGCTGTCTTCCACCCGCCTAGGACAAAACCAATGGTAAAGGGCGACGAGGCGACGACCGAGTCCGCATTTAGCAGCTCTGGTGAGTCGGATGGGCAGATGAGGCCCTGGAAGAAGGGCATCCCGATGTAGACTACCAGGATGCGATACACGACCGAATTGACGGCCTTGTTTAGTCAGCCAAAGACTCCGTACACCAACGCGCTAGGAAAGAAGAAGAACATGCTCTTGGGATATCCTTCTTTGGGTTCCGGGCCTCGCCAGCGGCCAGGGAGATTATCTCAGTGCCGACGTAGTACGCAGCCGCCAGGACAAAGACTTGGCCGAACCCGTCGATGCCGTGGATGATAGGACCGGTCGGCTTCTTCCAGTACCGGAAGCCGACATAGTCGCCCCCAAAGCCTCCCACATTGGCAACGATGGAGAGGACGAAGAGTATGATCAGGGACAGGAACTTGAACATGCCAAAGATGTACTCGAGCTCCCCATAAACGCCGACGCCCAGCAGCGTGATGGCCGAGAAGACGGCCCAGAAGATCAGCGCCCAGGCGTACGAGGGGATGGTGGACTCTGGGACCCAGTAGCGGAGGATCAGGATGGCAGAGTTCCAGTCTGGGGACTGTCAGTAACCCACCTTGCCGACCCTCTATTTATGAAGAAAGTAAAGAAAAGTAAACAATCTGACCTGCAGCCAGAAAGACGCTCCACATGAGATAGTACAGCCAAGACATGGCGAAGCTCAAAGCTGGATCGACAAAGCGTCCGGCATGCTGCGGTAAGTCAAAGATTAGCGACGATCCCAATTCAGAGCACACCTCTCCTTCTTCCATACCTCTACGAATCCGCCGTGGATTGGAAACAGGGTGGTGACTTCGCCGACGCTCTGCATCAGAAAGTATACGGAGATTCCTGGTCTAGGTCAGCCCTAAAGAGTCATAGCCTTGGACATAAGGAGAGAAAGCTGAGAGACAATACGAGAGCTCTATACAGTACCGACGACAAGAAAGCCTAGCAGGGCTCCCAGCGGGCCAGACAGGTATATGGCATAGCCGATACCGTAGAACGTGCCGGGCCCGATGATGCTGCCGAGGGCAATAATCACAAAATGTCTTCCTTTTAGGCCGCGCCGCAGGCCATCGTCCAGCACATCTCCGGAGACGTCGCGTCTGTGATCGTCTTGTTCTGGATCGTCGCAACCTGGATCGTCGCAACCCAGGGGCACGACGGTAGCCTCAAAGGTGTTTTTGGTGTCGTGGCTCCTTGCCTGGCCCTCATACGACTGAATAGATGACGAGAACGAACTGGACGCCATCTTGAATGCATGGAAAAAGTTATCAGTCAAGTAAAGGTACACTATTAAATCACATCTTAGAGGGGCGAGTATCTGTTTTTAATCCTCATTGTGACATCCGGCCTCGGCCCGCCATATAGGCATAGCTCCATCTATTTAGGTTTTCCTTTTCTGTGTACCAGCTCTTTGTGCTAGACGACCCCTGCCATATTCGTGTACTGTCCATGGTTGCATTGACAGACTGGCGCAAATTTGCAATACTCTTGCACCATCGTGTAAGACTAGTACGTCTGGGTGTGGTGTGAGACTTCCGGTTACGTAAGAGATGCAGCAATAGCTGGTCTAAAAGGTATCAAGAAGGTATGGCGATTTTATGACGTTTATTACGAGTGGTAGCGACTACACTAGTTCATGAGCTTTTACTTGGGAGAATCTATCAATCCAGCCAGCGCTGTCGCTCTACAAAGACAGGTTATGATGTTAGGCTACTCACGGCGACCACCAATTGTTTTGATGGTGTCTTATGGTTCTGTTCTATCTATTTCCCCCGGTCTTCTTATAGCTCTATCTGTCATTCTTCCATGCTCTATTGTGATTTTAGAGAATACATTATTGTGCGAAGGGGTTTTTAAGAGCGTTATGGCCGCTGGACAAAAACTCTTTGAAAGGTGATCTGACTCAACAGCCTTGATCTTCCGCAACAGATCAAGCGTATAATCCGTCGTATTGTCTATTATTCCCTGGAATCGCTTTCACATTCTCTAGTAAGCCTGGAAAGGCTCGCCAAACCACGCCCGCCTTTTTGGGCGCTATGACGGATACATACATAGAGACTAACGAAGGACAACTTCTAGTAACACATAGAGGGGGAGGCAAAGCAGTTGTCACGCATCGTCAATGCTCTAATTAGGATGACTCACAACCTTATAAGGCACGTTGGCATATGAACATTTAATTCAACAACTACAAACCCTGGTGGTAAGGTGGTACTTGTAACTCCCGTGACTGTGAGTTGCTGCTGGTTCGACGCCCGCTTGAAGTGGCAAAACCTGCCAGCGTCTGAATAACCTACAGTGCCTACACACACATACATATACCCATCTACTCCTTTAATCTGTCTTCCCCTACTCAATTAATTTATTCTCGAAACACTTTCACCACAATTCGTCTATCATGTCCACACACTCAGTTTTCCGAAATGTTAAGACGTCGGTTTATCGCGTCATTAAGTGAATACGAACCTCCTATTAATAATGAGTATGAGCCTGAACTGGGTGTACGGCTACATCTCTTGACCTTGCTGGATGACCCTTCACCAGCACTTCTCAGCAACCTCCCAAAGCCATCAACAAGCCAGAAAAACCTTGCAAGATTGCTTTGTTCAAGGTCCGCTATCTCCACCACATCTTCATTTACGACACAGAAATCGAGAGCCCACGAGGAAGCGAGCCATGCCCGAACATTTCGCAAGATCGGGGCCGGGGCGTGCGGTGCTGTTTTCGCTGCAGATGGGCAATCTCTCGTGTACAAAATTGGCAAGACCGGGACAATCGATGACGATAATGCACTGTGGACCGACTTCAATATGCACCAGCGCATTTTGAGCGCCTTGCGGGAGTACGAGGCCGAGATCGAGATACCGACCTGCCATTTCTTCGTCCAGCACGACGACCTTGGGTGGCGGAACAAGCACCAGAAACTGGCCACCGCAGCACTGGATACCTGCCACACTCCCGCTCGTGTCCTAGTAACAGAGAGAGTTTTGCCTCTTCTGGCGCCCGTCCGGCACGAGCTGATCCAGTATTTCTGCAAGCCAAATCTGCGTGCTCAGGCAGAAGCAGACCCCGCCAATCGGGATTGCCTAGTCCGCGTGTGCTTGGGCTCGACAAAAGGACGAACCACATCCTTTTTCTCCCTTCGGAACTTCAAATTGCATCTGAACCAAATGATCGACATCGGCTTGGACTACGAGGCTCTTGCGATCTGGAAGGGCGAGACCTTGGCCCTTATCCACTGGAAGGCCAGGGCCGATGCCCGCGACATCGAGTTTGCTTTGGGCAGCTCGTCCACCAAGATGGACGTAAAATCTGGACAGCCTGAGCGCCCAGAGCCCACTAGCGATAACGCTACCGGTTCGGATGCTGAAGACTTCAATCGTCGCGAGACACGTCTTTTTATGATAGATTTCAATCAGGTACGGGAAATGACCATGGATGACGCTGGGGTCCAACGTGCAGTTGAGGCGTTCTTCCTGAACGACCCCTACTACCCCCGTCCCCGCGAAGACTCGAGAATGCAACAAGAGCTTTGGAACTCATTTGTGCGGAGCTATTTGTACACAGCAGAGGTAGTCCTCGGTACAGATTCAGAATATCGAGCACTTCCCCGCAAGTTCATTTCGGGCGTCATCAGCCGTGCCGTTCAGGGGAAGACCACACTCAGATAGAATGAAGGCAGACGCACACAGTTGGCAGCGCAACGACAATATGTATCATTAGCTGCTGAAGTATTAAAAGCCCATAGACTCCACAAATAAAAGGGCACTGGTTTTAGAACTAGCTAGCTTAAGGCTGACCTTAAGTGTGTAGGAATTTCTTTTTGAAATGTCCACTTATTCGTAAAGCATTACCTACTTCTCTAACACAATTTCGATGACTTCCCCGACCATGTTCCTGAGTTGTGCCTGAGCAAATTGAGGAGGGTGGAACATTCTACTAGCGCTGGTGAGGGCAATCCATGCGCAATACATATTGTACTAAGCCTTCCCAAACCACCCTAGCCGAATAGCGATTTTGGTCCAATGGTGAATCCTCCTTAGATTAAGCGAGGACCTAGTATTAGGATCTCCTGGCTAGATTTGGTGTGGACCAAAAGGGTAACAGTATTGGCTTAGTTACACTTTAAATAACGTTTCCAAGGAAGTATTTAACTGTCTTCAAGAACGAAAATTAAGTTCAGACTTCCCCCCCGTGCAGAGCTCACGTTACTAGAAAGGGCTTATGTGTTTAGACAGTGTGCACTTCTAGGATGCCTTTTTACCGAATTCTCTGAGGCTTGAGGCTTCTTTTTGGAGGGGGTGGTCGTCCTACTCCCACAGCCCTTTGAGGCAGATGCAGATCCACTAATCAGTGAGACGACACGTCAATTTGGCCAGCTTTGAACCTTTGATGATATGGACGACGGCTGTTGTGAGTTAACCTCCTGGCTCATACCAGGAAGAGGACTTTAGTGAATATCCGCCAGACCTGTACATGGGAGGATGCGGAGCTGCTCTTGCTTTGGTGAGAAGCACAGTACTGATTAGCTTTCGTGGCGTTCTTTCGTGGCGTTGTTGGCTCTAGCCTGACGAATGATTTCAAAAAGCTTTCTGCTTTGACGACGTTGTAAAATTGTAAATGCTACCAGACACGGCACACATTGATCTGTGCGCACATCACAAATGAGCTGATAGACCCTTGGAGAATGTGAGACACTCTCTGGGCCATAGCATAGCTTAGGGTAATCAACATTAACGGGGAAGCAGAACCCCAATTCCGGTAGGTAGCTTGGAGCGGCTTGAGTGCGGCTGTCCTCGCCTTCACTATGTACGCCTTGTACATTGTGGCGCAGGCCACCCAGACCCGCCCAAGAGCACGTCGCATGGTTTTCATGCAGGCCTACATGCCCAAGGTAAGACACAGCAACACACATCATCTAATTAGGCCCTCGTAATCCGAAAAAAAAAACATGCCTTTTGCTTCAAAGTGTTGCGCTCAACTAGTGTGTTGTTACATCCCATGTTACCTCTAGTCCTTAACAGTCTCTACGTAGGAGAAAGTTGAGAGGCAAAGAGCAGGCAGCATTTTCTGCACGTAAAAGGCGGTACTTACAAAAACACTCTGAAAAAGCTGCCTTTTCGTCACAGCGGTACGTCCAATGCGAATCTATTGTGGCAGTGTCGGGCGAATCAGCCTCGTCAGCGGGTCTAAAAATGCCACAGCCCCCCGAACCACGCAGAACTGTCGGAACGCGCAAAGCCTGCAAGTAACGTAGGAAGGTCGAGTATTTAGCTGGTTGGGCAAATCCCTTTAAGACAAAACACCTGCAAGACTTTAGCCATGTAAATTACGCAAATCTCGTTGAACTAAAAGACTGATTTTCCGAACTATCCTAAAACCGAGGCCCGATATGGAAGGACCGAGTGACGAAACGAGGAGCAAAATCTCGCTTGAAAAGACAGAAGTAGCTTTGCTTAAGGACTTCAAAACCTTTGCTGAAGCCGAAAGATTAGCAACAGCTAGAGTAAGAACCGACAAGGGAGAAAGAGACAAGCTGATTAGTATAGAAGAACTCAGAAGGTTCTCAAAGGGCTTTCGGTTGAGTACACCAGTCCCTCGAGACTTGCTCAGAATAGTAGGAAAGGATAAACACAAAGCGACGCAAGTTGAGCAGAAAGCACCGAAAAAAGGACCCCGAAAGAGAGGTCCGACATGGGCCGAAGTTGCTCGTGTTACTGCTCAACAATCCAACAATGAAGACGGGGATGGCCTTGAAAATTCCCACGAAAGTCCACAACCTAGAATCAACAAAAGCCCGTCAATCCGCCCCTCCGTCGACGACCTTGCGCATGATGAAGTGGAGCTTGATCCAATCAACGACATGACACAAATGAGTCACGGGGCATTGCCATACGGAATTACGCAAACACAACCAGCATCGTCCGTTTCCTCTCCTATGCGCAGTGGTTTTTCTCGAAACACCGGGGGGAGCCGGTCCACGGCCTGAACACTTTCAACAATAAACGAGAGCAACTCAAAGCAACATCCCAAGGACATGAAAGAAATCCAAGAAGTGGAGGAACTAGACATATTGGACTCAGCAGTTTCAGGGTTTGAACCTGCCGGAGTCGATATTTCTGATGTGGCCTCGCTGATTTCCCAAGGATCTACCTTTTACACCCCTAATCAGAGAGACGATGTGGTTGAGAGGCTCTGTCGTGCCCACACAAGTTATGTTATATGATACAAAGCACAAACGCGGATTTCAAACAAATGGCGAGGACCTCATACTGCACATCCTCCATCATAGAAACAGCACGACCACCACGGCATCTCATGTTACGCCCACGGGCTCTAGTCATCCTGACAAGTCAGGAGAACTGAGGTTTGCAAATCCAGACAGACGAGCGGAGTCCACGCGGACAACCATGGACTTGAATGCTGAAAAGACCTTTCGCACCGTTCGATCCCTATCGCAAGCCGCCAAAAATAGCAGTCTTTTCAAGAACGAGGTAAAGCTACTTTGGAGCACCATTAATGGTTTGTGGGCAAACAACTATGCACAGGGCAGCCGTCCGGCCTTAAAAATGGATTTTAGCCTGGGACAGGCTGTCAACGGCTGGGAATACATGGATCTTGTGGGTAATGTGCGGAAAATGGATCCCAAATATGTTGACCTGCGAAGGACATGCGGAAATTGGAACCACTACGCAAGAGACACTGAGGCTCTTATTCTGTTTGCTGCCGATTTGGGTGACCTCATTCGGCCGGCCGAGCCAGAGTCAGTATGTGGCGCGTTCGCCTCGGTCCCGCGCAATCAGGGCTACCTTGCCGTCCGAGTCGGCGCTGTCGTCGACCCCTTTGCGCGACAGGGATCATTGGACGACCAGGAAAGACTCACGCCCGCCAGGTTCACTCTGCAAGGGCCGCAAAGACTCTTTGCTCTGTAATGACGCAGCCTCTTCTAGAGTTGACAAAAGCAGCTCGCAACATATCCTGCGCTTTGTGAAGCACAGAAAATCCAACGGTAAACTACCTTTGGAAGCTCATCAAGACGGGGCAGTTATCATTGGAACTGAAAAGAACGCCCATTTGATGAGCAGCATGATTCGCGAAGTATCCTCTGCCGGGGGAAAGGCTAGGGCTGCACGAAAAAAGCCTCAAAAAACAGCAGTCACGTACCGAACAAAAAAAAAAAGCAAAAGAGGCATCGACCCTAAACATCGTGCCAACTATCTGCACAAAACAGGAGAGCAATGAAGCAGCACCGCTAAACACGGCATCATATGCGAGGATCTGCTTGTCCCCTAAAGGGTCTTCCCTGTGTTCTACAGCAACAAACAGCGGCAGGCTAAGGACCATTTCTTCTTTGGGAGCATTGACGGCTGTCAGTTCGGAGTAGACTTCAACGCTTGCCACAATCGAAAGCAGTGCCCACCAAAAAATGCCGTTTCTTGCCTCTGCCGTATCTCCCAACTCCTTATCAGGTCATGCATTCGTCAATTCAATTGCGGCTCAAGGCTCCAGAACTCAATCCTGATGCGCAGACAGCAAGGAAGTCCTTGAATGAGTCGGGGATGTCATTGGGCTAGAAAAAGGCTTCATAAAATGCGTATGACTTTTTGCTTTTTTAAGGCTTGAGGACATTATTTTTCATGATTATAAGCCTGTTTATATCCTGTATATATATCTCAACGCCTGTTACGTTTTCCTACTTCTAATTGTAGAACACAAAAATTTCTACTAAATATCTTGTAAGTAAAGCTCAACAGATAACCGTAATAATTGAAGAAAAAAAATTATAGTTAATCGAAAGGTCCTATTCAGCGCCTCTACTTTATTGGGACAAGTCTTAGGCTGCTGCATTTTGGCAATATCATGTGGAGTTTTGGGCGAACTTCTACAGAGCGCGGGCTGGGCAAGCTGAGCTGAGATGTTATGGGTCTGAAGGTGCCTTAGGCAAAAGCAGCTTTATATTATCAAGAAGATAAGCAGATGAGCCCTGTAGTTTTTGAGGTCACAAAATAGCAAACTCGCTTTCTCCGCATTGCATTACTGAAGGATTGCCTCTTTGTTGTCGTACGGATAAGTCCGCTCGCTATCACGTAATTTTACAACACCAAAGAGGGGCAATCGCGGATTAAGAGTGTGTAAATCCCAACCTATGGCACGATCAAAACTATAATCACATCACTGTCTTAACGTGACGGCTCGCTGTGCGTGTTAATGCTTCGTGATCGTTAGCCTGTAATTGAAAACTGTCTGTTTTATTGTCTGGCCGCTTCTCTGAAGCTTTATTTATAGGTCTGGATAACGGCCTCAGAACGAATCCGATTTGCAGGAAATAGCGGAACTCGATCTATTGGTCCTTCAGTCGATTTGCTCCGAGCTAGTTGGGTTAAGCTAAACTAGTACAGAGATCTTGGCTTGGGCAGATTAATAAGCCAGACCTCTGCTTACTAGTAGTCCAACTTTCACAAGGTCCCATATTCTCTTCCAAATCCTTGACTCACACACGCACGCATCACATGCTCTCCTCCCGACATGGCCGCGCCCGACTACGACCCCGATGTGACGGTCGTCCAGGACGAGGCTGATCTCGCACAGTTCACCGAGGTGATCGCGACCTCCTTTTCCGGCGACGCGCTCAATCGGTACATCCTCCTGGGCCGCGAGTCTCGCCCGGACCATCCCAAGCTGGCGCAGCCAGAGCTCCGCCTACAGTACTGGCAAAAAGCTATCAGATCCCGCTTTGAGGGCGGCGGCATCCTGCTCCACGCCAGCGACTGGGCGGCCGTGGCCGTCTGGTGAGTAGTAGAGGGCTAGTTTAGCCTCGAAGCAACTGCTAAACCTTTAATAGCGCACAACTATATGAGATAAGCATTTTCCCTTTCTGACTTTTCATTCATTCAGGCTTCCTCCAGGTGTCAAGAAAGCTGTGCCCAGCACGCCGGTTCCCGAGGGTGCCGTCGAGTACCTGGAAAAGTTTGGCCAGATCAAGAAGAAGTATCTCGGCGACCGGCAACATTGGTATCTCAATCTAATCGGGCGCTCTCCGGGTAGGCTAGAAAAAGGTAAATAAAGAAACACCCCTCGCTCTCTTCCAGCTGAGGTTGCTGTGCTTATTTAGACGTCTCACCCCTCCCTCAGGCGCCGTTAGGAACCTAATCGAGCCATTTGTGGCAAAGGGCCGAGAGCAGGGAGTCCCGGTCTATTTGGAGGCGACCAACACGCGTGCCAGAGACGTCTATGCCTACCTAGGATTCAAGGTTCTGGAAGAGGTCAGGATCGGAAAAGGTGTCATCAACGCCGAAGGCTGGGCAGAGCCTGGCGGAGAAGGTGTGCTGCTTTGGGCCATGGGTGCCGGAATATGAGGATTCTATCGTGGGCCGAGAGCATTGTGGGCTAAAAGTCATTTAATTTCGTTGCTGGCGTCTAATAACAGTACATCATAGAGCATATACAACTAAGCATTCGCCTATTATGAGACTTCTGTGAGTAGATGTTGCAATCTTGTCGCCTGGTGAGTTCATATCACAACTACAACCACTTCAAGCAAATAAATTAACAGTCACCAGCGTCACCAGCCGCTACCCCGATCATCCGTCAAGGGCTTGAACCACCTGGGCCCACTCTTGCGTCCCGTATGCGCCGGGGACCTGCTCCCCGTCAAACAAGCTCGCCAGGACAACACGGTCGCTCTGCTCGCCCTCCCATGGCTCTCGGCCGTGCTGGGCGATGATGTTGTCGTAGACCAGCACGTCGCCGCGCTGCCACTTGTGCAGGACCCGGATCTCGTCGGTGATCTTCGCCAGGTGGGCTAGGTACTGCTCCGGAATGGGCGTGCCATCGCCGTACAGCTGCTCGTTGTTGTATTTTCTCCCATGGACCATGCCAGCCGTCGTGTTCTTGTAGAGGGCCGCAAGGGCCGTGAACAGCGTGGGCAGGTTCGTCTGTGGCTGCGTGCGGACAGCCGGCAGCCGGTGGGTCACAGCGATGGAGCCGTCGTCGGGCCCCCACTCCCAGGTTGTAAACTTTCCTCGGTTGTAGCGAGCAATCTGGGCCTCGATCTTTGCCCGCCTTGTGGCCTCGTCGTCGCCGTCCCGGATCTCCTTGCCAAAGGCCTGCTTCAGGGTCGACCCGCCAGCATACTGCTGCTCCGGCTTGTATGTCACCTTGCTGAGGACGCCCTTGTTGGCAATCGCGGAGATGAAGTCGGGGATCTCGCGCCGGGCCCGCGCAAACAGCTCTAGTGACGACGATATGGGCGTCTCGCCGCCCTTTGCCGGCGCGCGGTGGCTGTAGAAGAAGATGTACTCGGGTGCGTGCGGAACCTGAGGAGACTCGTTGTGGCTGTAGATGAGGACCTCCTTGGGCGACCCGTTTGCCGGTGCCACATTCGGGGCCAGCAGCGGCCGATCGACGACGATACCGATGATCTCGTGCGGCCTGTAGCCAAACGCGTGGGCGAATCTGCTAAAGTCATCGGCGTTGTAGATGGGTAGGTCTCGGAAGAGCAGCGTGCCATGGCGGGCCAGCAGGTTGGTCAGCGTGCTGTCACGGGCCTGCAGCCGCTTAATGATTTCCACCACGCCATCAAGATCGACTGCGGCATCGTCGTGCGTGGACGGCTTCAAGGCCAGAGGGATCACTGTATTGCTGGGATGAGGGGCCCCTAGGATGCGCTGGTTGCTTGCTGGAAGCTCAAATGACTCAAAAGCGACCAACTTGGACGGATCGTGAAGCCTGAGCAACTGAACTCCTGTATTATGAACCGAGGTCGCCATATCCCCGCTGATGGCATGAACGCGTACTCATACAACGCACCCGGCACGAGCGGACTGGGATGCGCCTGGTGGACTTCCCCACTTTATGTAGTTGGTGCTTAATATGCGGGGGCACCCCGCTAAAGGATGGTGCCATCGTACCCCAGGTCACGAAAGCTACTTGGCTGCAGCACGCTCTTTGCAACATTGATTTGCGACCAGCATCCGTCTGCAGCGATCACCCAATTGGATGCATAATGATGCCGTGCTCCGAAGATGCTCATCTAAATAGTCAGACCCATTTTTAGGGCTCCCGGGTTGGTGCTATCCCAGTTCAACGACCCTCTAATTATGGCAGGCTTCCCCCTACGCCACCAAGAGCGTAGGTAACTCGGATCGTAGTTTGCATAAGCTCCGAAACAGACAGACGATGCTGGCATTATCTAGCGTCGTCTGTGGCGTGTGAGAAGCTCAGGACATGAGTAACCCCCCCCGAGCTCTGACCGCATGGTCTCGTTGGTTGTGCAAGGCGCTCGCTCCGCAAATGGGACGAAGCTGTCTTCTGAAATACCAAATGTCCCTTACAGTATACCAACTGTAGTGCGTGTCGCATCCCACGTGCCGGGGCCGTTGCCCTCAAATTCAAGCTCAGACTTGAACCCGCCAGGAGAAGCTGTCACCGCTGCATCGGCGAGCGAACATCGTAGAAGATTGTCAATATCGAAGACAGCCATTCCCGGGCGATCGGAGAGAACTGGTAAGTGTCATTGGTTGAGCAAAACCATGCCGTCGGTTTCGCAGAAAATTGCCAGGGGGTGTATCGGTAGAATTCGAGTTTTCGCAGATGCTCTCAGGACCATTTTTTGGTTGCATCTGTACAAGTTTGAGATTTTTAAGCTGTTTTCTGATAGCATAGGTGCATGCTCCCAACGACAGCATCTACCCTCAGTCATGTTCACGCTCACGGCATTGACCTTTGCCCTGCTTGATATGGACAAAGTTCGAATTGATATGCAGCTCTGCCGATCTGCCGGTCATGGATATTTTAAGAACTGGAACATTCTTTTTCGATTCTTCGCGTGCAAGAGATGCTAAAGCAACCAGCGCCATGTTGGTGAGCCGGGTTGCAACAGCAAAGAGCGCCAAGCGAAGCGCATCCTAGTTTGTCCGTTCCGTGAACGAGTAGGCCGTGTTAAACGCAGTGCCCAATCTGAACTCTTGCTGTAAGGGCTGGGCGCTACTCCTTGACCGCCTTATTCTGCCGCTCCTAAGAACCTCGAGGGTTTCGTTTCTGAATTGGAATATGCAGTGGTGCACGAATTGAAGATATGTCGACACGAGCACCGGCATCGCCGGCCACAACTATCTTACATGCTCTCAGCTATTTGTAGGCTGACTCTGCTTGCTCTTTCAGCCTTTCTTTACACCATGCCGCTCTGTTGACAGAATACGGCGCGTTTACTGTCCCAGCAGCTCCTGATTCCATCACCGGAGCACTCGCCCTAACTGGGACCAGTGCCAAGCTCGATCACTAATTTAAGCGTCTTCCACTTCAAATGTATCCACTCTGCGGCACGGAGCTGTGCCCGGACCGCTTTCAACGCGGAGTGGTATCAAATGGTTGGACTGAGAGCCACAAGGGTGTGATGAAACAAGGCTGAAACTTGGCATCTGCCACCAAAATATTCCACATCTAGGAATGGTGGGAATGAATAAACGCTGGGGATTTTCCTTGGCTCTTTCTTCTTCTTCTTCTTCTTCTTCTTCCTTTTTTTCATTTTTCAGTTTGTCCAGGCGACGATCATGCTTTCCGACGACCGTCTACGGGACCGGTTACGGGTAGCCGTCCCTCTGGCCATCGCCCTTGTCGTTGCTTGGAGCTTTCGGCTTTTTGGGTTCCGCGATGCCGTCATATCGCTGTTCTTCTCGCCCGGCCGGCCGTCGGCAGAGAGCGCGTTCATCCAGCAGGCCATGGACGTCGAGTTCCCGGCGCCAATCGACTACAGGCCGATGCAGGAAGTATGCGCGCGCACGCACTTTCGGCCCGGACTCCTCTTCACCTGCGAGGGCCAGCACGGTGGCATCGGCATGCTGCGCAACCAGATGCTGAAATGCGTCCGGTATGCCATCCACGGCGGCGGCGCGCTGGTGGTGCCCTCAATGGCCCTGCGCAACGCGAAGAACCTTGCCGACATCGAGACGGCCACCGAGATGCCGATGGACTACCTGCTGGACCGCGATACCTTTGTCCAGCACCTAACCGCGGGCTGTCCGGGCATGCGCCTGTACGACCGCGCCGAGGACTTTCCCTTTTACGATCAGCGACTCGGGGAGCCTCTGCCGCTGCTCGGCGACCAGTTTGAGCCCGACCACCCGCGCGAGGGCCTGCGGTACCCCCGCGCATGGCGGCGCTTCTTTGACGAGTGGCTCGACCGGCAGTCGGTGCATATCCGGCGGGACCGACCGGTGCACATCCAGATGGAGCAGTCCTTCCTCGAGTATCCCGTACGCGACGACGGCGACGCCTTCGTGCACGAGTTTGGCAAGATCCTGTCCTTTCGCAACGACACGCGCGCCCTGGCCGCCCAGGTGCTCTATGAGCTCAAGCAGCGGTTTGCGCTGCCCATCAACCCGGCCATGGCCATCCAATCGGGCGCGTATTACGGCGCCCACCTGCGACTCGAGTCCGACGCGATCTGGGCCTGGCCGCCCGACGAGTGGCGCTTCTCGCGCATGGAGGACCAGTTCGACGAGCAGTTCCGTAACCTGCAGCGCACGGGGCTCGGCGTCGTGTACGTCGCTTCAGGCAACCAGACGGTGGTCCGGATGTTTGACGAATACTTGAGCCGGCGTCTTGCAGCCGAGCCGGAGTCAGAATCGGTGGAAGCGGGAGCGGTGGCGGGAGTAAAAACGGGGCCGAGAAACGTGACGGTCGTAACAAAACAAGACCTTCTAGAGGGGCCACACCGGCAGCTTCTCGACAGCATGACATTTGACCAGCAGGCCCTGGTGGACTTTCTGGTCATGTTCAAGGCGAGCGCCTTTATGGGCGTGGCGCACACCAGCTTCCCGTGGAACGTGGCTCTTCGGAGGCACGAACTGAGCAGGTATGCCGGCTATGCCAACGAGGGGTCCGATCTCCTGCGGGACGAGTACAGCGTCATCATGGGTATGGCAGCGGACTACCCGTATATCGACTCGTTTGTGACGAGCATATGGCCATAGAGCCATATTTCTACACTGATGGTAGTTTAGAATAAGAAGTGACTCATGATAGAAGAACACCTACACATAATGAATGAAAAGTGAGTGTATAAGTAAATACTGTGGGATATGATTGAAAGCCGCTGGTGTTTGTAGTTGGGAGGCAGTCAGCGGTAGACCTCTATGACCGTTTGCTTTATTGAGTAAGTAACTGTGGTGGCGGGCGCTGTTAAGGTTTACTCAGCCTCGGACAGCACAGAAACGCCATGTAATAGGGCCCCGAAGCAGTACACGAGAGTAGGCAGTCTCGTGTCTTCTTTTTACGCCCTGGTTACAAACGTCATTCATCAACAACACATATGTGGATGACGATTGCATGGTGCAAGCGCTTACAAGGCCGAGGTGACTGACAAGGCAACATCTGTCAACCCTAGCACCCCTTAGATGGGGCGGCTCGTTGCTTTTTTTTGACAGCATCAAGATATAAGGTGAGCTCGACTGCCGGGTAACAAATTCTTCAACTCTATACTTTTAACAAATATATATTCAACAACTGCCGAAATATGTCGCGTGTGGATTATCCAAGCCCTAAAAGTGATGCTGCGACACCACCCTTCATAACGAGAAGGGATCCAGCTGAGGCTTGCTTGCTCTTTGTGGACGATTCAAACATCTGGATCGAGGCACAAAAGCTTGCTGCCTTGGGCACAGGCCGCAGGTTCGGGCTGGCGGACAGCGACCGCGACCCCAGGCTGAGGATCGACGTCGGCAAGCTGATCGGCGAGGTCCTCAATGGCCGCACCCAGGGGCCATCGTTTCTCTACGGATCGCGCCTGGTGCCGAGCGACTCGGTGTGGAGCGTGTTCCAGAAGTGCCAGTTCGAGACCAAGATATACGACCGCTCCAACGGCAAAGAGAAGGAAGTGGACACGGCCATGTCAGTGGACATGAGCTGTGCGGCCACCAAAATCAGCCTAATGGCCGAGTTCTATCCCGAGACCACAGGACAGAAGGCCAGGACGACGTTTGTTGTCGTCACCGGCGACCGCGACATGATACCTCCCATCAAGAAGGTGCTGGAGAGCGGCATACGCGTCGAGCTCTGGGCTTGGAGCTCGGGCTTGTCCAAGGACTACTACCGCCTCCAGTTCGACAACGACTCGCTGCTCTCGGTGAACCACCTCGACTGGTTATTCGACCGCATATCCTTTACCAACTTCCGCTCCACCAGGCAGACAAATATGGATCCTGCCAGGACCATCGTGCTGTGTGACTCTACGAGCTTGGACCGCGACTCCGACGACGATGAAGACGACATCGAGTCTTGGCTCTGCACGAAACTGATGACCCTGGGACGCTTGTTCTACATCAGCCAGTCGGACACGGAGCCCGAGCTGTTTATTGAGTTTCCCATGGCTTCGAACATGGATGCTGTTGTGCTCGATGTGCAGAAGATTCTCGGGGCCAGGTTCAATTGTCTGTCATGGCCTGAGTATCGCAGCCGCTTCACAGCAGTCCTACCGTCCATGAAGACCGGCAACGTGTACTCGCCGCTATCTAGCGGCGAGGAACTGTATTCGGCCACCGGCTCTCTAGCCGGAGAGATAATCCAGAACGCCACTTTGGACGTTTTTGAGACGATCGATGCAGAGAGTGGGGATGATACCGCAGACTCGAATGAAGGTGGTGAAAGCGGCGAGGGTGCAAATTTGCAGGATCTCGACAGGAATGACAGCACCGGCGGATGGACGATGGTGAACCGGTCAGACGCAAGGAGCCTTCGTCGCCGTAAACATGCCACCCAGTGCGTCGACGGCATTCACTGCAGGAGATATGGCGGCTGTGACTACCAGCATACGGACGCGGAGCGAAAGTTGTTTCTCAGGTACGCCGACACACCCATAACGCTCCTTAGGTGGAAGACAAAGAAATGCGACAAAAGCATCCCTCACCCTGCTAGAGACTGCCCGTACGCGCACACACATGTTGAAGCGTGGTGCCTTGTGTGCCGTCGTAACGGCCACTACACTGAAAGTTGCCGGTACAGATGTTTGTGATACATAGGTTTGCGCTCTAGGACTTTCTT
Source organism: Leptographium procerum (assembly GCA_000806385.1). Classification (NCBI taxonomy): domain Eukaryota; kingdom Fungi; phylum Ascomycota; class Sordariomycetes; order Ophiostomatales; family Ophiostomataceae; genus Leptographium; species Leptographium procerum. The sequence continues at coordinate 65,587 of JRUC01000022.1, forward strand.
GTGTCCCGGTTGCTATCTACTGCGTACATATATGTTCCGGTAAGCCGACTGACTCTCTTCCTCATTCAACATTTACGATTTTGACTACAAGTCAGTGCCCTGAATATGGTTGTATTATGAAGTATAATGTGCGGTCTCTAAAACTTTATACACTTTTGAAAACTTGACGTATTGAAAGGCAAGACTATAGTCGCAGGGCAACTTTAAATATAGAAGTAGCAGAACGGCCCGGAAATCGTGTCCATGACCTCTCTGATAGTGACCGACGGCGCAGCATATCCATAGTCAAGGACATCGTCCAGAGTGGCGTAGACCGACTCGGGTTCGTTGGCCCAGGTGATGTGTCCGTAGTTGGTCGCGTTCAGGTCTGTCTTGCGGACAGCGGGGTCAATGGTTTGCCTGTGTAGTTATTTGTGTTAGATCTGTGCCCGCCCCAAAACAACTTTTGACTCGCTACTTGACGTACCAGAGAGTCCACATGCGGTCCATCTGGCTGTGGTGGAACCAGAAAGCCGGGTCACCAGGGGATGTGAAGAGATCACCACCCGGGTCGCCACTGCGTCGCGTGTTAGTTGATGAAGATGTCTGACTAGCTTGTACTGGATGCATACCCGATGGTGTAGTGGATGCCACCGTGGGGGCCAATCTCAATAGTGTAGGGAATACCCTCGGAGATGTGGCGGTAGGCCGAGATATTGGGAGACGACAGCAGGTCTATGGGTCGATTAGTAAGCACACAGCCCAAAAAAAAAGCAGCCAGCAGAGGCAAATTGCTTCTCACTCAGGACAGTGGTGTAGTTAGCGTATCTGGTGTTCATGGCACCACCGAGATCGCGCTTGAGCCGGCGCGGGTTGTAGCCGAGGCCGCCATCCGGGCCGGCATCGACGCCGAGCAGGCCGCCGACAGGTCCGAGGTTGACAGTCATGTTGGCAAAGGCACCAGTCGTGACATAGCTGCCACCTGTGCCGGCGGGCAGCTGAATGTCGCCGCCACCGACGCCATCAGGGGGGGTGATGACGGGGCCGTCGTGCACGATGTAGTCACCGTTGCCACCGATGCTGGTGTCGCTGCCGTCAAAGATGGGAGAGTCCTCAGGCGCCGAGGCATAGAGGGGCCAGTCCCAGTACTTTTGGTGCGCGGAAAGTCAGTCTCGGCTGGAGGGAAAATGTGCGGACAAGACAGGCGAGGGCACTTACCGGCTGGTAGCCCTTGTAGCCGCACTCGTCGCGCAGAGCCTTCTCGTACGAGTACAGGAACCAGCGATGCCACGGCATGAAGTTGCCCGTGTAGTGGATGTTCAGCGTCTTCTGGATGTGAATGACAACAAAGTCATCGAACTTGCCCACGGGACAATGCTCAGTTAGCTACTTGCTTCAACACGTCCAGTAAACAGAACAAAGGGCAATGCGACTCACGCGAGACATAGCGCCGGCCGAGACGTTGGAGGGCGTCAGAGGCGGCAGAGACTGCAGACATTTGACGGCGCTGATGTAGTCAAGCTTCTCCTGTCTAGAGAACTTGCCACTAGATGCGGGTTAGCATATGCATGAAACGTCTTCCTCTTTCTTTCTTTCTTTCTTTCTTTCTTTCTTAATTCTTCTCGTTGCTCTGCTTCACTCTCTCAATTCAACTTACTATTCCCGGCGATAGACAACCTTGTCAGCCGTGCAGCTGCAACCCGACTTCTTGGCCTTGACCTGGCCATTGAACTTCTGCGTAATGTTCGAGATCAGGGCCTGAACAGTAACGTTATCCGCAGCCAGGTCGCGAGCAGCGATTGGCGAGTACGGAGACGGTGCAGCAGTGGCCACAGAGGCCATCATGCCGACCGCGGCCAAGGTAGGGGTAAACTTCATGCTGTGCTGTCAGAAGACGGAA
>JRUC01000220.1:0-29943 GCA_000806385.1 Leptographium procerum
TAATCCGCCGATTACTGGTTTAACTAGGGGAGAGCGGACGGGATCCCGTGCTTTCCAGTATCTATGGCCGTACGTGAAGGGAGTGGCGTTCCATTTGGTTATATTACGGAGTGGAGAACGAGTGTCTGACTTTGATGGGTAGCCACCGGCTGTACTAGCTGTTGGCTGCATTAGCTATCTGCCGTGGGATGCAGTCCTCTGCATGCAGTTATGAGCAGCTGGCCGTAGTCATCAATGCGCGAAAAGCGCCCGTGCTCCCACTCTTCCACAAACTCGTGGTACGACGTGAGCCGCCGTGAGCTCCAGTCTGGCCAGGGCCCGATCTCATCTGCGTGCCAGCTCCTATACGGCTCCGACACTGGCAGGCTGACGAGGGTGCCCAAGATGTTGCAGGTCTTGTATTTCTGCACGCAGTAGAGGCCGCGTAGGAGGTGAGAGATCATCACCGCTCGCCGGGCGCTCTCGCAGAGCGCCCACGGCTCCGGCCCTGACCCCGACCCTGACCCCGACCCTGAACCCGACTCTGATTCCAACTCTGGTTCCAACTCTGCCGTGCCGCACGCTGCTTGCAGCTCGGCTGTCCACCGCGCCAGCAGCGGCTCCTGCTGCTCAGCCAGCAGCTGGTGGTACGTGTCGCCGCCGAGCAGCATCATGATGTGGTACAGGATCAGCGCCTGCAGCCCGGCCAGCCGCTCGGCAAAGGAGGTCCATGGCGGGTGATTGGCCAGTTTACCCGCCTTGGTGGCCAGCAGGCGCTGGAAAATTCCCAGGGTTGCTTCGGTCCGGGCCCCGTAGGCTGCGCAGATCGCAAAGGCCGTCTGTAGGGGTCGTCCTCCCATCGCTGGTGCCTGTGTCTGCGATCGGTGGATAAACGAGTTGGAGCCGTGCTGGACAAGCGAGCCGACAGCGGAGACGAGAGCCCGCGAGCAGTATCTCCACGTCCGGACGTCGTCTACTCGCGGCCAAAAGTCCAGGATCCTCTTCTGGAGCGACGGCGGGTATGCAAAAGAGAATGAGTCACTGGTTAGTTCGTCTGTGCCTCGTCCGGACCAGTATAGAAGGGAATGCTGGTCCGCAGGGAATAGAAAGTCTAGATCATCGACATCAGTTCCAGGCTCGGCGACGGCCATTAGGCTCTCATCGCCATGGAGCGATGTAGTTGCAGGAGTCTCGTCTGGCGTCGGGCATTGCGACAGTTCTGCCTGTCGGCCGACTTCATTCCTCCTCCGGGGATACGGGTATTCGCAGTTGAGGGAGCGCTGTCGACAGCGCTGGCACGCCGGCAAAGCACTGTCACATCGGCGCTTCGCCGCAGCGCAGCGACAGCAAGAAGTCTTGCGGAGCGACGACATGCCGCGGTTTGAGTCGGATTTGTCTCTGCTGACGGTAGGGTGGAAAACGGAACGAAGTACTATTTTTACCAGATTTGCGGGCCGGATGACTAATGTGTCCAGGCGACTCCGACGACTAGATACAGGTAGATGGCGAGCATCGATTCTCATGTTCGGGCAAGCCTTGGACACACATTGACAGCCTTGTGCTGACCTCTTCCGACGCGGCGGTCTATTTGTAAGTTACTTGGCTATATTTGGGCCTAAGAAGGGCAAAAAACAAAGCCAAACACTTCGCCAAGTTGGATGCGATCAAACATGACGTCTTAAGCTTCAACAGGTCTCGTGGCTTAAAGGAATACATGATATTGTGTCCACATATATTATAGGCTGCCGAAATGTTTGCTTGAGCTTCAAATTGACTCTTGCTTTAACTTGCGAGTATAGCATTCGTTGTAAGCTTCCGTTGTGTATCAAGAGACGGGATTTGAGCAGCTATCGCCGCTAATTCGTTGCTAATAAGGTTGCCTCTCCAGCTCTAACACGTAAGAAATAACCTTCCCATACTTTGCCAGTATCTCAAGTCCATCCCTTACAGACTGCTGTTCATTTGCAGCTTGAAGTGCCTGCCCGTCATTAGCTCATGGTGTCTGGCGTCTAAGAGTTAGGGCTTTATGGGGCTTGCAAAGGAAGATGCACATACTTCGAGGCTGTTCCACCCAATCATTCCTGCAAGTCCGCCAGCTGTGTTCTCAACTCCCCAGGCATAAAATGTACTGGCATTCCCCTGCAGCTGCGAGACCAAGCTATGCCAGGAATCCTCGACCTTCTTCTTGTTCGAGCTTTCGATTCCACCGACCTTGAAGAGCTGCGTGTACTTCGCTGACGTCGTCCCTCCCGACAAAGGCTGGTTCCCTGAATAGAACAGATCTGGCTCCACGGGCCTGAGCATGTATGGTCTCAGGGCTTGCTTGAAATTCGCAAGCCTGTCAGAAACCCAGAGGGCATGGAACGACGATAGCTCGTCCCATTCTGTTGCGTGTTAGCTGCAAAACGCCGAAGCCCCATCAGCTACGGGTGAGGACTGACCTAGCAGTAGAGCAATGCCACTGTGCTCGACAGTGGTCTTGTCGGAGACGTTCTGTGCATGGAGGATCCTGCCTCTGTAGAACGCCAGCAGGCCCGGGGTGCCAGCAAATGTCGTCTTGGCTGTGGCCGGCAGCACCTCCAGGAGCTGTTTGACAGCTGTGGGGTTTATATGAGGAGAGATGAACTCAGTAATCGGCATATTCGATTGCTTTCCTGTTTTGTTCAATAAGATTGTGTAGAAGGATTTCGGGGATGAGCAATGGATGAGGTTTTCGCGCCAAAGCTCTCATTTATACAAAAGCTGAACCTGCCACAGATATATACTTTTTCTGTTCAGATACAGAGTACACCGTCCGTAGAAATGATGTGTCACTCCATCGGAAAAGACAACTATGCGAGACCTCCGGTCACCTATCTCTGGCTAGGGCAAGCGGTTTCCCATTCCGATACATTCCTTCCGTAATACCCGAAGAAGCTTGCCATTTATGGTGCCCCGATGCTCTTGTGACTGGCCCAGTTGACTGTAAAGATACCCGATATTCTGTCTGTTTTCCAACGCCAGTTACGAAAGGGTGGCTGAATCAATGTGCAAATCCCCTCGGCGGAGAGCAGTGGAGTCGTCTCTTCCGTGGCGGAGAGAAGTGGGGCCGCAAATAGAGCTGGAGAGATTCCCAAAACGCTGTGGGGTAGGCATTCTGCCCGGTGACAAGTGCCCCGCTGAGAGGGTGGCACGGGGGGGTAAAAACCGGCTCCGTAGGGTGGGAACCAGTCCCATTACTTCGAGGCTTACCAATGTCCATCAGGTCCCATCAGCTGACCAGCTGTCTTCTTGTCTGAACTCCCACTTTCCTGGGTGACAGGACAAACATAGGACACAGATTTGACTGTTGGGTCTACCCTGCTCTTCGTACGAGTACTTGCCATATTTGGGACACTGGTAGACACTTGATAAAAAATCACAAAGATAAAACACGTCTGCAAGGTTTTCTGCCATATAATTTTTGGCTGTGATAAAGTTGTTAATTCTAGTATTCAACGCCTGTGGGCCGATCTGCAAAGGATAATGAGATGGGCGTATACGCGTCCCACTAAGCGCACGCAGTCTGTTAGCATCGTACGTTACTTCGTGATCTTGTAGAGCCACCGTCAAGTGAAGCGTGCTGACTACTTTCGGGGACTCCCTAGTGCCCATCACCAAGCTCGACTACATGGGGAGCGAGTAGATTCTAATTTTCGAGGACTTGTGCGGTCTGCTTGGAGTATGTACAGAGTGCGTTTCCATGCTTGTGGCATATTTCCATGGGGAGTCTAGTCCGGTCGTTTTCTCCAAGTCTTGCTGTTGTTGTGGCCCTAATCCGACTAAAAGGGCCTAGATAGAAAGATAAGAAAGGAGAAATAACATGGCAACAAGATCTGCAATACACGGGGCCAAACACCGTGGGTCTTGGCTACCGCGAAGAATTAGACACTACATTATGCAAAAGTCCTTGAAATCTGCCTTGGTCGTCCCAGAATCATACGTCTCGTCCCGGCCTTCTACGTTCTTCCTAAGGCGTCGCTGTTGACTCACCTCTTGCTTCGAGTTTGCTTCGTGCTCTTCTAGCAGCCAAGCCACGTTATAAAAAAAGGTGCATCGCCGTGATAGTACGCGTTATCTGTTTTCGAAAACGCCTTGCCCCTTTTCTTTCTGTCCCTGGTTCCACATGCATGTTGGCATGATAGAGTGTTGTAGCTGCAGAACTAGGCCGCACGAGGCACTAATCTCAATATAGCCGACTGTGCGAGAGAGACTCCTCTTGCGGACGGATGATGTCAGAGCTGAAAAGTTGGCTACAGTGTGCTACCCACGACATCCATCTATAAGCCGTCTTCACCACAGCATATAAGTTACAATAAAGCATTAAAACCGATTTTAGGCAATGTGGAATGGCCCAGGTGGCCTTTTCAGCTTTTTCTCCGCACATCCGCGCCAGCCCGGACTTGCCATCCATGTTGATCCTTGACTCTTCTTAAATTTCGTTCTGTGTGCCTCTTTTGGTACGCTGGACCACTGCATAGCTACAAATTTGGCAGGAGACGCAGATTTTGAATCTTGGGGCATGTTGGAATGCCGGTGGATAGCTTTGTGTTTTCAAGTGCCTCGATACCAAAATGAGCTTGACGGTCTGGTAAGCAGAGACTGGGACAGCACTAGAGGCTTCTTTGCTTCATCTATTGTAACTGCCTGTTTTGATACTGCCAGCGTTACAAGATGTAGGGACAGCCGAATAAAGAACGCGAACTCATCAGGAATGACTTGAAACAGAAGCAATCTGCTGTGCATAATAAGCCTTGTCGACATGCGCCCCTGGCGCTACGCAGCTTTACTATTCCTCCTAAATAGCGCCGCCCGGTGTGCATCTTCGAATCCAAGTCTGCATTCTCCCATTCCATCCGGTGCGAGAAACGTCTTGATCTTCAAGAACGAGTTGCCAGCTTACGTCGCAAATGGGGCGGAAGCAGCAATGCGGCTAGGCTTGGCGGAATTTCCTTCAGCCGGGTTATCCCCCACAAGGCTTTGGCTGGTCGATTCGCAAAGTTGCCCTCTTTCGGAAAAGCCTCGTCAACGACCTGCTAGTGAGATGCCTAGACACTCTGATATTCCTTGACCAGGGGTTTCGGCAACACAGTACAAGTAAAAGATACACGAGTCCCAATAGGCAGAATAGATAGGGCAAAGGTAGACAGGACTGGCAGACATCGGTTTTCGTGAAAGATAGTACGTAGGGAGAAAGAGAGAAAGTACGCCCAATGGTGGAAAATCTCCGCATCGCCCCTTAGTCCTACCTACAGGTCGGGAGAGGTGAGGGTGAAGAAGGAAGGAGAAGGTAGGCAGGTAACAGGTAGCAGGTCCATGGGGCAAGCTGTCAAGAGCATATAAAAGGGAGTCTGCTGCTGCCAGAAGACGAACTGGTTTTCTATCTGCATCCCATTCTCTTTCTCCAACCGAACGTTCTAGTTAGATACTACTCCTCACTCTCCAATCTCCAAGAACTCGCATACTATCCCCCATCAGCCACAATGGTTCGTCTTCCTCCTGCCGAGAAGCTGCCCCTGGCGCTGCGCAAGAACAGTAAGTTTTGTTGACTCGTCATTTTCTGCTGTTGCCCAATGTTATTCACTTGTCCCATTGTCCACTCTTGCCGACTGACATTTTTTAGTCCGCGACAACTTCGAGGCCAAGAAGCCCGACTTTGAGAAGCAGCTGTCCGACAAGCTCGGCACGGCTTGGACCATCGACATTAACCCCAATGCCCTATTTCCGTACGCAAAGGAGACCTTCGCCAAGGAGAACCTGGGCGGCGCCATTTCGGCCTACGTCCAGGGTACCCTCTCCCAGATCGGCTTCTTCTTCGACGTGGTGGGCGCCAGCGGCATCCAGGAGCTCAACGACATCGCCCACGCCCACGTCCTGACCATGGACGTCGACGAGGCCGGCGCCAACCCATACAGCGGCTGCGCCATCCACGACGGCAAGCTGGTCATCTTGTTCAACGAGAAGTACCTGGGCACCAATGCCAACACAGCGCTACAGACCAAGAACCTCAAGCAAGCCCTCAACACTGCGCCGCCGCCGGCAGGTGCGTCCGCCCTCAGCTTCAAGGCGCGCGCCAGCGTTCGCGACCAGTACGACGTTAAGATCGGGGACCTGCAGAAGAAGATCGGCCAGCAACTGGACCGGCCGGACATCCAGCTAGTACCCAACTTTGAGAGCACGTACGCCACCCTAAAGGCGGGCGAGGCGCAGCTGAGAAAGGACTGGGAGGACCAGCTGGGCTTCCTCTTGCTGGAGTACTTTGACGGTTTCCGCTTCGTCCTGGAGACCAAGGAATTTGCTAAGGACGAGATGCTGCGTGAGGGCTTCAACGAAGCCGTCGACAAAGGCATTGTCGAGTTCCGCATCGTCGACAAGCTCAAGTATGGTACCTACAACGAGGTCGTCATCGAGGACGGAAAGCTATACATCCAGACTATCCTCAAGTACTACAACACCAACGTCAAGAGTGCGGCCAACAAGATTGTCGACCAGCTGTGAGCGGTCTGAATCGGCCTAGGGAATAGTGTGCCTGTAACTATGTGGATTTTTGAGACAGAGCAATACATGAATAGCGTGCAAGGGCAGCAAATGACAATCTTTGTACTTGTGATGATAAAGTGTTGGCTGTACTGTAGAGGCTCGATGGAGAATTGGTCTTTTATCCCTTGGTAGATGACTATCGGCTGACGATTTTCTTCACGTATGGACAGGTCGGTCGACTTGACAGCGTACGCGGAGTACGGAGTACAGGCGGCAATGACAACGTCGCAGCAGCACGGCGTGAGGAGATATGAAAACACCGGGGCTCAAAAGACGGATCGTAACGATGTCCGGACTGGCGATCGATTCCCGACGTCCCTATTGGTCAGCTCGGCTTTTAGTCCCACACTACCAGAGCTGTTTCGCAAGCCAAGAACTTACAGCGTTGTTTCAGTGTGGCTGGCGAATGTCGTACGGGCATTTTCTCCCATCTTGGCCCTTCTGACTGCCCTGCGCCACGCCTTGGCAGGCCAGTCTCCACAGAAATTTCCAACGGCCCCAACTTTCCCGGCAGGCAGCCCGCATAGCCTCAAAGGAAATGTGGGCACTATACTCTTTCCAGAAATACATTGCGAGATTCCTCATGTGGGCCCTGACAAAGGCTGGGCGGTAGAGACGGAGTCCGTTAAGCTTAAATATCTGCTGGTATGAGCCGTCTGAGAAGGTGAAGAGGTCGAGTGAAGAGGTTGAGAGCTCGAGATCAAACCAAGAAAAAGTCGGAAGAAGAAAAAGTCAGGTCCAAGCCAAAGACGCCAAATCATACACAACTCGCAAAAACATCACCATCTACCCCAAAGCCTGCCACTCTCGTCACCATGGCCCCGCAACTCCCTCCCATGCCGCAGCAGATCGGCGTCTTCAACCAGTTTGTCGCCCGCCAGACAGAGACGCTGGTGCTCAAGGAGCGCATCCTCTCACTATCGGGCGACAGCTTTGACATCACGCTGGCTAACGGCCAGCCAGTGTTGCGCGTGAAGGGCACAGTCTTCTCGATTGGCGGCCGTAAGAACGTCTACGACATGGCCGGCAACCTGCTGTTCACCATCGTGCGCGAGTTGCTGCATCTTCACACCACCTATGTTCTGCTAGACCCTGAGGGCCGCAAGTTCTTTGAGCTGCGCAACCACATACAGAGTATGTTCTCTTCTTTTTTCTTTTCTTTTTCGTTCTCGCTTCGCTCGCTCGTCCTGTTCGACTTTTTACCCTAACACTTCCAGTCTTCGGCTCAAAGGCCACAGCAACCTTCACCTCTTCTGCCACGGGCAAGGTTGAGTCCCTCACCATGACAGGTAACTGGTTCGACACCTTTGCCAACATTATTGACGACAGCAACGGCTCCACTGTTGCCCGCGTTGACCGCGAACTACTCAACGGCCGCCAGTTGCTCTTCAAGCAGCAGACCTACGCTGTCTCCGTCGCGCCCGGCGTCGACATGGCCATGATTGCGGCACTTTGCATTTGCCTGGACGAGAAGAACAACGAGAAAAAATGAGAGGAAGAAGAGGGAGACAAGTAGCAGGATGGGCCAGGAAGGAGGCATATACCCAGCGGAGTCAACGGTTTGGCAGCACATGTATTATTAATTTTGTTTCACCTCTTTCCCTGATATCAATGCTATCCGCACGTAAGATGTAAGTGAATTTGCAGAATGAGATTTCAGTTAGGTGGGCTCGGCCTATTCCCGCCCCTGTGCTATCCTTCCGGCCTCGCTCAGATCTCAGTGTCATCTGCAGTGTGTCATCTGCAGCGGCTATCATGTCCTCCTCCTTGGAGTCGGGGTCGGAATCGGCTTTTCTGCCCGCAGCAGCTATACTTCAGGCCGAGGCTCGCGCAACTTGCTGTCGTCAACCTGCTGCAGCTCCTTTGATTTTTCAAAGCCGCAGTTCTCTGGCTTCAGATACGCGATCAGGGGCGCGAGGACCATGGGCGCCGCATGCGCGAGCATGTTGCCGATCACAGTCGAGAGTATAGGGCTAGTTGTCTAGTCTGCATCTCTACCGTAAACAAATGCCTATGTAAGATAACATCACATCTTATTTTACTAAAGTGCTTGCACACATCTATCGAGACCATACGCCTACTGGAACATGACTATATATACAAGACCGCTAGCCTAGTTCTCATCCACCGCCTAGGGCGTTCGCTAGGCGCCGCCAACAAGACTACGAAGCACTGCGCTCTTAAAGTATCGTAAACAACCTACTTACTTTCGCATAGTGCATCAGCATCTAGGACGCATCTAGCATTTGGATGAACCTTTTGACGTTGTATGCCACGCTAAAACACCGGAGAAAGGGAATGCGTTGACCTGGACAATGGAATACTTCGGATTCAGCCTATAGCAGCATATCCGTTTGAGGACATCGAACCCAGGTCCCGTTGTTGGCCGGTCCACCAGCCAATTGCGGGCCTGACAACAGGAGGATGTGAGATATATCTTTAAGGAGGGCTGTGTCTGTGTCCTTGGGGTCATACAATTCCGGAGAAGGAGCATCCTTAGTCCGAACCCCTCCTACGCACACTTGCTACGTAGATTTCGTGCCTCGGTGGCAGCTTGCAACTTGACTATGTTGGTGTAGGAACCTCGACGTCATAAGCAAACGCAGATCCCTGCATTAGATCTTCTAATGTCGTCTTCTGTCTATACTTCCAGGCTAGGTTCTGGGCAAATCCGCCTTCTGGAAGTTATGGCTGGATCATTGGAAAACGAGCCGATCCGCATTCGCATCTTCCAAACTTGGGTCCAAGACAGTCTCCCCTTCGAAGCTCTATCTTATGTATGGGGAAATTCGAAAATAAAGAGGACAATAGAGTGCAAAGACTGCTCTATTGAAGTCACTAGCAATCTGTATGATGCTCTCGTTCACCTTCGCCTTCCCAACAACAGCCGTCTCATCTGGGCAGATGCCATCTGCATAAACCAGGACGACCTACAAGAGCGCTGTGAACAGGTATATCTGATGGGAGAGATCTATTCGCGTGCTTCCAGAGTAGTAGTGTGGCTCGGTCTAGACGATGGGCAGGGCACGGCAACAGCCATCTCAGCCCTGAATGCGATTCACGGTGCCTGTGCTACATATGCGGAGTCCATCGCTAGAGACCTCGCAGACATGTGCAATAACGGATCCGAGTTGCTTGCTATTCGACCTCAGGATCTGAAAATTCTGGATGGGCTCTGGCTTTCAATGCAGAGATTTTTCGCCCGGCCGTGGTTCAGTCGAGTGTGGTGTGTGCAGGAAATCATCATTGGCCATGACCCGCTGGTTCTGGTGGGGGAAAACACCATTCCTTGGGAGAGAGTAGGCGTTGCTGCCGCATGGATCAACAGACAAGTTGTGTCGCACGACTTCGACTTGCCGCCAGACATGCCGAGAATACTGCTTGACATACCTGCTTTTAACGCTTTCTGCATGTTCGATCGGCTTGACTTTGATGATGAGATGTTGCACACGCTGAAAAAGTTCCGAAGCTTTTTAGCCTCAGACCCGAGGGATAAGGTGTACGGTTTGCTTGGTCTGGTGAAGAGTGTGACTATCGAGGTAGATTATACAAAGTCTCTTTCGGAGGTGTATGCAGACGTTGTCATCGCAAGCATTCGGAATATGAAGAATCTTAACATTCTGTCCTATGTCCAACATGACGTCGCATACAAAGAGGATGAGTCGTTTCCATCCTGGGTTCCGCAATGGAACATATCGCTCGATGTCGCTTCTTTCGGGGGCGATTACGTTGATTGGTGTGCCGGAAGCGCAGCTCCGGTGGTTTTCAACACTCCATCGCCAGGGACGCTTGAGCTTACCGGGCTGTTGTTTGATACTGTATCGATGGCAGAGGATGTGATGCATATGTCACTCTTCAGTGGCGCCTGCGACGAATCTCGACCTCATCTGTTTATTCGTCTATGGGATGAGATCACGGCCCGGGATCCCGGCGACGAGACGCTGGTCCTTTGTCGGCTGGCGCGAACTTTGAGCGGTGGAGTCAATGCGGACTATGACAGGGTTGTTGGAAATGAAGAGGAGATTTTCACTCAGTTCTACTCTGATTTTGCAGGATACATACAGCATCTCCTCGACAGTACAGGGGCACAATGCCAGACTGTAGATCCACGGCATTTCTCTGTTGTTGAGACGGATTGGGAACGATACAAAATCGCAGCATCTAGAGCTTGCGATGAGCGGCGTTTTTTTCGCACCCATAATGGCTCGTATGGGATCGGCCCAGGGTGCACAAAGGCTGGAGATGTTGTTTGCGTGTTCTATGGGGGAAACGTTCCGTATGTTCTACGGCCTGTTCCTGAGGGGTCATTCAGATTCCTGGGGGAATCCTACGTGGACGACATAATTTTTGGAGAGCTCCTAAGCGATCTCGAGGGGCCAAAGCCAAAGGAAATGAAGTTTTCTCTGCGGTAGCAACTCGACTCGATGTAGCTCATATAAGCGATTAAAGCACGACACTTTACAATTCTAATAAGGGGTTCATGTTCTGCTGGTGTGTAGGAATGTGCGAAAAACGGAAGATTCCAATATCGGGTTTAGATCTGTCCATCCGTTACCACTGCAACTTTCCTGGTTGAAACTGTCAGCAAGCATTTCTCCGAATATAATTGTAGCATACTGGTCCATACGAAGAAGGAGGCAACTACAGCCCTCCCCCCTGATGAAAGAGGCCGCATATGCCTCGTCGGCCTGCTCGAATTCGAGTGGGAAAGACTGGAAAAGACACGGCTAGCATGTTCAAGTATTCTAAGAGTATTGTGGCTCTGGCTTCACTCTGGATACAAAAAGAGCACGCCATATATAAGAGGGCCCTTCTACTTGCGCCCTACTCCACGAGTTCGAGAACAAAACGCTGTGGAGCTTGTGGATAGTCTGCAAAACTAGAACTCGACGTCACCGACGCTTCGTCTTGCGCAATCCGTAGATACCAAAGCGGTATCTATCTGTATTGTGCAATTGAATGATTTGTGGTGCTTTGCAGAAAGCCGTTCTCGTTCTGTCGGTGGGAGTAGGCCGTGGGATATTAAGCAGTTTATCTCTAGAATGTTCTTTGAAAGGCCTGACAGAAAAACCTGAAGGGAGAGATAGGCAACAAAGTATGCCACTAGACGTCTTTTGAAGATATCCAGGGCACTCATTTCCGAATTGAAAGCGGTCTAAAATAAATAAATAAAACCTGGAAGCCACCCGCGAGAAGACAAGTACAACCGTACAGACTTTTCCGGCTGTTTCTTGGCATAGCTGCAGCGGGGATCTGCCAGACCTGCTCGAACGACAGGCTACTTCTATAAAAGCTGCTTATCTTTCCGAACGCTGCTGTCGCTGCCGCCTCACCCGCGGAACTTCTTGCTAGCCTCTACAAACGACGCGCCCCCGCGCAGCGCCTCCGCCAGCTGCTCGTCGGCGGCCACTTGCTTCTTCATGAGCGGCAGCGCCTGCGTGGCGAGGCTGCGCGGCAGCACAACGACGCCATTAAGGTCGGCAATAACGTAATCACCCGGGTGGATTGTGGCCGTCGCCGTCGCCAGGGCCCCCGCCTCAGCTTGCCCCTCCGGCTGCAGCTGCACGGGCACGTCGATGCCGACCACCTTGGCCACCTCGGCCGGAGCCGTGGTGCCGACATCGCGCGCAAACACAGGGAAGCGCAGGTCGCGGTGCTCCTGCAGGTCGCGCAGGCGCCCGTCAACAACGGCACCGGCGCAGCCGCGATACTGCGCCCGCGTGGCCATCAGGCCGCCGAAGACGGCATTGGGCGTGCGCGGGCTAGAGATAAAGAGCACAGCGCCAGCAGGCACGGCATCGATCTGAAGTGGTGGGAGCAGTCAGTACAGCTTGACTAAAGAAATACAAGGCAGGACAGAAGCAGAGCAGATACATACGTAGTGCGTCGGGTGCTTCGGGGCCGGATCGCTCAGCAGTGCATACTTGACAGTGTAGGCCGGGCCGACAATCCTGGTGGCGCCCGTCTGCCGCTCGGGCGAGAACATGGTGATGCCGGCCAGGAAGCCGCCGTGGGGGACCTTGAGCTTGAGCAGCGCATCCGAGACGTCACAGCTGGGGAAAGTGTCAATGACAGACCGAAGACAAGGTTAGAAGGAAAAAGCACAAAAGAAACTTACGTCGTGAACTCGCTGAGCGCCTCGACAATCGGGTCCGATGTGGTCGCCATGGCAGATGCGAGCTGGCTTCGACTTGTAGAAGGGGATGAGAAGCGCTGTTCGGCAGAGCGGATCGGACCCACGGCTTGGCTAGACAGACAGACAGAGAGACAGACAGCGATGAGACAAGAGAATACGGCAGTATGCGTTACGCAGACAACGACGATACTAGGCCCACAGAGTAGAAAAGAAAAGAGAGTAAAGAGAGAAAAGAGAGAAAGAAGAAAAACCGCGGCGCACAGATAAGCTGATCGGACTCTGCAAAGGGAGACTCTGGATTGTTTCGCTTTTTGGGGTAGAAACTGAGGGACAAGGAGACGAAGAGCTCCCCGGGTTTTACAGGGCTAGATTGATAAGATGGACGCTAGATCTGCAAGGATCCATTAATGGCTGTGGCTAATGATGTTGGCCGAATGCACAGTAGTTTTCATGTGACCGTCAAATTCGTTATTGGGGACTCTGCTCTGGCTAGTACGACGCGCTTCGTGTGCTGCTGGAATACATTCTCGTTCCATTTCCTTCAGTTTCGTCCGTTTCCTCCGTTACTCCCGCCTTCCTTCACTTATGCCCTGGTCTTCCGCTCGGGGCTCCTCTCAAATCCTCACCACCAAGACTTCGTCTCGCGCCACGCCCCGGGCTCATGGAAAGTCGGCCCATAGACTCAAACAGAGAAGAAGACCCAGGCCTAGGGGATGATGCAGATGCCTCACCGACTGAATATTTGGACTTCTTTGTCGGTGAGAGCGACTTTCGCACCCGACGGCCCAGTGACTTTAGCCAGTCTCGGCCCTTCCGCTTCGTCTCTGCCTGCTCGCAGGCCAGCTGCAGGTAGAACTTCCTGCCCGCGTCCATGAATGCAACAATACGGCGAATGATACGCACAGTCTCCTCTTGCGTTTTGTTGGCTCCAACCAGGGCTGCCGTCAAATATCGGTCGACGTGGTAGAAGGGGGGACCCTGATCAGGGCGCGGTGTGATGTTAAACCCTTCGTTTGTGAGTTTTCTGAAAATGATGTCCCGCTTCTTGAGAAACTCTCCGAATCTGGCCGGTCCCAAAGCGATTTTCTTTTCGCGATACCAATCGTTTTTATTCCATGCGAGGCAGGTCTGGCCGTTGGGAAGGGGCAATTCAAAATACCCGACGAAATAGTCTGCCATTGCAGCCAGGCTGACGCGAAACCGGACGACCTTCAAAGCATTTTCCGGCTGCCATATATCGTCATCGTCCTCCCTGCAATCTTCGTCCACGAGCAGCCTCGGAGCCCTGGCCTTTATGCAGCCTTCCAAAAAGACACGCAAGGGTCGCTCCTTGCCAAGATGCCATTGCCCTGGGCAGGTTTGGAGGAAGCTTTCCAGGATCCGGACCAGACGGTACTCACGCGTTGATTTTAGATTTTCGCCGTGGGTGCTGTCATCCTGCATGGTAGTCCCACTTGAAGCTGTTTGGGGCCTGGAAGTATCATCGGGAAAGAAATATGGATTGAACGGAGACGGGTCTCTCAGCTCCTTCTTTTCCATCGACCCCGTGTAGGGAGAGGTAGCCAGTGCATCCCAGCGCTTCTTAAAGGCAGACAGAGGGATGCCCGTGCGGCCGGTCCAGGAAAACTCCCACTCGTCGTCCTGTGCGGAAAACGAGAACTCCTGGTCTTCGAACGGTCTATGGAGACGTTCAGTGCAGGTTTTCCAGATCGTTCGGCAAAACTCGTTGTAAGTCTCTGTCTGTTGCTCGTTCGCCGATTCAGGTTGAAGTGAAGTATCATTCGATGTCAAGTTGGACTTTTCGCTCTCGTCCAACAGCGGGCTTGACGTCTCTGTCAAGATCTCGATGACAGAGCTCACAAACATGCAGCCTGACGCTCGCCCAATGCTCTCAGAGTGAGGCCATGCAACCGACTCTGTGTCAGCCCCAGCCGCAGTCAGAGATGTGATATTCAAGTCCTGGCTCGCCGTCCACCCTCCAGAGAAGCATGATGTGGTGATCAGAGTAGTAGGAACGTAAGTTCCTATGGCTTCTCTGAGCTGCACTGTTGTCAAGCCGGCTCCCTTTTTACCCGGATCGAGCTCAAGAACGTGACCGCTCGTTCCATGGCAAAAGATTAGCAGCAGAATATTCCCACCCTCTCGGTGTGCTTTTTCCGATGCCTTCCGAACTTCGTAAAGAAACCTGCCGATAATATCAGTGTTTCTAACAACGGTAACTGGAGACAGTTCACCGTCATCCAAAAGCTGGTGGCTCAAAACGACCTTTCGATCCCGGTACGGATTTCCATGTACATAGTTTCCGTATTTCTCGACCAATTTCCGAGGCTCCTGAGTAGAAATAATCTGTTAGCAATAAAGCATGCAAAATCTGAGTAAAACACCGGATCTCGTTAACAGGCAAAACCTACCACAGCAGTAAGCCATACTTGGCCAGCACCGAGGCCTTTGAACAAATAGTTAATCGCAAAAAGGTCCGACAAGAACCAACCGTCCTTTGTCGGGTCAGCAAGAAAAGAGGTTGGATGCGCAGCTGCCACGATGTAGGTGTTGTCTCGAACAACTGGTGGTGTTCTTGTCGAGAACATTAACGGAGCAGACCGGGGGTTCTGGAGAACTCCACCAGGGGTAAGGGGAGCCTGGGACATGACAGCAAGAAGTATGAATTGTAGAGAGAGGATGAAATATGTGGAAGATTGGGGAATATTTTCAAAGTAGAAAGCAAGAAAGTGTTCGAAAATGGAAAGTTGTATTGTTTGGTTTCGGAAAAAGATAAAAACATGGAATGGAAGGTAGAGCTGCAAAACTTATAGACAGATAGCCTAGGATGAAGTCGTATAGCCAACATTTGGATTGCTCTCCCTCAAGCATATGGAAAAAAGACACGATTCTTGACTCAACGGATAGGGAAATGTACACCTACGTTACGCAGAAGTCCAGAGGCAAGGTGGCGAAGCTAGCGTAAATTACTCCTTGTTATACAGCACGAGTCATGACGTGAGTGACATGGTGACAGCCAGCGTAAGCCACGGAGACACATAGTCCAGTAGTAACGTTATACAGCTCACCACTTGAATCGCTCTAGGAGACCCGTTAAAGAACCAATTTTGCTATCTGCTTGAAAGGATGCCGGGTCTGAGCTAGCAAGTTTGGTCTATGTTGACCTTCCTCTCTTTCCTATCTCTTAGAGTATAGATTTTCGGCCCACACTTCACCTTTACAACCTGTAAATAGTATCGTAATATCGTATTTTTACAGAATCCTTAATGTACTAGAAGTAGTTGTGACCATAACAATAGCAACAATAGCAACGTCGGACTATGGGCAAGGATTCTGTGCTAACGCTGTACAGCGAAAAGTGGGTCGGACTACTTTGATCACCCTCATCTCGTCAGCGAGATATGGCCAAGCTTCGTTGCCTCTAAGATCCGTTACCTTCAAGCTCCCTTACCTCTGAGCCCCGTTACTTTTGAGTTCCGTTACCTTCAAGCTCTTTTACCTCTAAACTTCGTTACCTCTAATCTGTCACCCCATGGTACCATGAGCGGCAGGGAAAAGAGCTTCTCACCCGTAGGCGGTGATACCTCTCTGAAACCCCAATGGTTGAACTATACGAGGACGAAACGGGCTCAGAGGCGGACAGTGTACAACTCGCCTTCACTGAAATTACGCGAGAAATTCTCCTTGCGTCAGACGACCAACAGACGGCAGCCCCAGACGCGGTCCAAGAATTCTGGGAATACTACCACGCTCAGCGCAGCGATGAGTGTCAGACGTGGCGACTTCAGGAAGATCGTGAAACCTGGGGGCTTCTCAACCGCCCTTGGAACCTTCGCTTTTGATATAGCCCAGCAATTTGTCCTTCACGGATGTCGGCCACCAGAGGCTGGTAGACTTCCTGGTCGGCTTCAGAGATACCGCACCCAAGGAATTTGACCCGTAGGTACGTTATTAGCCGTCTAGACCTGGAGATGCTCCAGAGGCTGATATCAAGGCCAGAGTCCTCAGATTACCTACGACGACAATGCGTATGGTGATGCTTGCATATGGGCCCTAGAACGGCGCTCACGGTGAGTGCCATCTTCTAGTCATCGACTTCAACACTACAGGGCCTAGCTATTTCTTCCCCATTTTTGCTCATAGTGACTGCTGTGACGGATGTCCCGTTTAGCGACCGTCTCGAGTTCAACTGCGAGAGATGGGTCAGCGTGTCTGCGTTCATAGGCAAGCTCCTTGCCGCGGGAGTGCCCGACGAGTCGGCCGTTGAGTCTCCGAATGTTGGCAGGGGGGACAGTCTACGCGCGCACCACATATTATTAATCAAGACTTTCTCGCACGGGACAGTTTTCAGAGGCATTACGTTATGAGTATCACCAAACTCAGACGAAATGACGTCTCCTACCCTCCCTCCCGCGGGTGCGCGTGTAGACTGTCCCGTACTATACTGGTACTGTACTGAAAACTCTGAATCACGCTTTAAGTGCTTATTTAATGTCGCACGGGGCAAACCATCCAAGCTCGTTACAACCAACAGATATCTTACCAACATGAGGGGCTACAGGGCATGTTTACAGTCAGGACCAAAGACCAGCCGTGTAAAATGATAGTGTCATATTACATCCCCTTTATAAGGGTGAATAAAAGGCAAATTTTTTTAAGAAGCAAAACGCCCTGTAATTTTTCTTCCTGCTTCATCAGATTTTACTCAACTCAATCTCCGAAGCAATTGAAAGCTCAAAATCATGGAAAATTATTCGACAGACGGTTCCTCGAGCGAGGAGGTTCCTCTTCAGAGTGGTCACACGGCCACGGCTGCCTACGCCGTGGCGGACGCCGAAGATGCGCGATAGTTCCCGAGCTACAATCATCCACTCATCATAGCTTCCGACACTGCCGCAATGGGTGCGGAAGCGGCTTACGCTGTCGTAAGCGCCAGAGGCACAACAATGTCGTGGTCGCTCACATCAATCATCAGTCTGTTTGCCTGGCCTTTCAGATCATCGACACTGGAGAGCATGTCTCCGCATTGCAGCATGAAAGGCCTCGTTGAATCCATCACCACCGCCGCAGTCATGTCAGCGGCTGCTGCACACTCTGCTGTCGAAGCCGCCGTGACAACGAACAAGACATTAACCACCACTGAGACGGGCTTCCAGACACCGTATGATGTGGAAGACGCAGCGCGCCTGTATGTTGCCAGCACATTAGCACAGGCGTCAGCATCGGCCGCGAGCGCTGCGGCCAGCGCGATGCGCGCCACTCATCCAACCCTGTCAATTCGCGCTGCTCGCGCCGCCGCTGCCGCCGTAGCCGCCTCTGGTAATGCTACGACCACGCGGTTGACACTTCTGGCAGCGTTCTCGCATATGCAAGCTCCGCTGTTTGGGGAATCTTGGGACGATATACGCAAATGGCTAACTAAGCTCGAATCTTTTAGGTCGAAGACGGCACAATTTGAGTTCAGAGCTTGCGTGACAGCTTTATCAGCCTGGGTCTGAGACTCAAAATGCCGCACTAGCCGCCAAGTCCATCTTATTATCGATCGACGATAAGATCCGGCGTGGCGAAATGACGGCAGCCTCAGCGGGTATTGCTTGCGCTCCGGACATATCAGACGAGCCAAGTTCGATCACTGTCGGTGCTTCTATCGGGGCGGATGACGAGGACATCGATAATAGTAATAACAACATATAAGCTACTCAGCATGGCACGATAGCGGCATGGACAGCAGCGGCAGCGTCAGTGGCCCCTCGGGCCTCTCTGGGCATGTTGCCCGCCATTTGCGCAATGCCGGAGCCGGACAGCACCTGGGAGCGGGCGTTTATTGCGGTCGTCCGGGCCACATTTCTAATAAGTAGCAGAGCCTCCGGGAGGATGCCACCCGGAGCCGCAGCGGCGGCTTCTATTAGATCTGCAACCGAATTGGCCAGACTGCCCGCGCCTCGCGCCCCCTAGGCCGCCCACCTGACCCCGGTAGAGACCGGTTGGGCGTTGAGGGCACCGGCGGATGACGGTAGGCCATTATGGCCATTACGGCAGTGGCGACCGAACCAGCAGCGGTAATACACGAGGCCACCGCAGAGGCGCTCACGGCGGACGCCGGCACGATGGCAGTCCAGGCCGAGGCCCGCTCAGACACTAGCACGGCAGCGGTGGGGTGGTAGCGGCCTAGCGGCGGCGGTGGGTTGGCGGTAGTGGCGCGCGATGACCACTACTATTATTCGTTTTAACGGATGGCGCGCGATGGGCACCTAAGCACAGCTGTAAAGAGAATTGTCTTAGCTTAGGTTCTTCGAGGTTGTCCACCTCCAGATGCTCTTAGATCTTGCTGGCTGCTCTACTTACGAGTAATCTCGCGACAAGCGCGGTTTTCGAGAAGGCCGTGGTATAATCTCCCTCTCTGCCTGTCGCTGCGACAACGCTGGTCAGCAAAGTTCTTTCTCATCGTGATACTTCACGAAGCACTTGGCAGGGCAACTTCAACACACTTAGATAGACGTTCACAGAATCCGATAGAAATACGTGGAAAACCCGGTAAGTCGTGGACATAATTTCGACGATTTGGATCTCCGAAAGATTGGCACGGAAGGCGGGTTGCGACGCGGCGGCATGCTGGCCGCGGCGGCAGTGGCGGTGTGGTAGTGGTGGTGGTGATATTAGTGTTGGTGGTGTCGTTGTTACGACACTATAGCTCTTCAAGCTCTGGGTTCTTGAAGATGTGATGATAGCTGGAAATAGAATAGTATCGAGTCGTTCTTTCCCTATTACCTTTTTCCTGGGAAATATTACACAAAACATCGTAAGGAAAGTGCTTCCGGACAACGAAAGATTAATGCAGAATCAGAAGAAGAAGTTGCTACCTTCGAGCTTTTATGTCGGCAGCGACACACTTGTGACACACTTATAGCAACCAGTGGCTCTTTGCTGTGTAACCATGCATCTTACATTATCAGTTCATTTCTATGAGTGTGACATGCGTGCTATGTAATATATAAGCTCATATTCGCTTGTCGGTTTGTCACTCGTCTGCCCAAACATGGGCTGCTTCCATCCTTTGCCTGCTGCATGTCGCCTCTGCTCCAAGAAAAATCCCATGAAATTGAAAAAAGACGCCCCCGTGATATGCTTAGTGGAAAAAAAAAGTAAACGGACAGCAGCAGTAAATAATTTCAATACGCCCACGCCATACTATGCACGGAAGGAAATCAATGCTCGCGCTCTTTCACATCCTCCTCGAACCTCCCTCATAATAGCACACCGTCCTTGAGCTTCCACGTCTTGTGCTGTCCTGCACCTGTCCGTTCTGCCATTGCCTCTAGCGAGTTCTTGATCTGACTCTTGGTGCACTTTTCAAACTCCGCGCTCAGTATCTCGACTATACCGAGCTTACTGAGCTTGGAATACTGCATAATCGCCTTCTTGAAGTCACCCACGAACTCTGCTGCCACCACTGCTTTCTTCGGATCGGCCTTTCCAGCCATGCCGTGGCTGCCGTTGGCTCCGTTGCCCCCGCTGCCGCCTTGTGCTGTTGTTGATGCACTCAGGACAGCAAATGCGTCTGCTGGCGGCGGCGGTGGCGCCATGCTTTTAGCTGTTTTCGATGTTACGCTGGCAGTATTCATGGCTTCTGTCGGCACAGACGGTTCGGAGGGAGTTGGTTGTGTCTCCCAGTATTTGGTAGAAAGTGGATCGATGGCACCGTCGCAATCTGATGACACGTCTAATGTTAGAGCGACTCCTGAAGCCCAATCGGCTCTGTCCAACGAGGGGAAAACATACCTAATATAAACTCCATGCGGTAGGTATCCATGATAGGCAGCGCGGCCTGCCTCGACTGATTCTCCCAGCACAAGCCGGTGCTCTCCGGCTCCATGCCGCCGGAAAACGCAGCCCGCAGTGGCAGTGCGTCTTCTGAGTCGTCCAAGAAGTCCGCCATCTCCTCGTCTTCTTCCACCTCCTCTTCTTCATCGTCGAGATCGTCCACATCCTCACCGTCGCCGTCGTCCACCCACTCAGCCTCCGAATCGTAGTCGTAGTTTAGTGGTAGTTCTGTCTTGGCCATTGGGTTTCGTGCGACTTTCGACAGTCGCGCGTGTGCCGGCATGTTCGTGGCCGTGCCGTAGTAGGCTGGACGCACGTCCTCCCGGAAGCCCAAAAACTTCATTGGAATCGTCTTCAACAGGTCCAGTGCCATCTTTGTCTGAGGGTTCTCCACATCTCCCATATCCGTGTCCGCCAACATGAACATAATTTTGCGCACAGTCGGTCGTCTGCGTCCCCTCGGTAGCCGGCAAGGAAGGTGAAAGTATTGGACGGCCGCAGATGTGTTCAGAGTCGGTGGCACAAACTGTCCGCGAGAGCCAGAGAGGTACTCGTCGAGAATCCGCGATTTGGCGCGTTTAGTTTCCTCGTCCAGCCCGTACAGGCTGGTGGCCACAATGACGTTCTCCTTGATGAAAAAGGGCTTGAACAGCCGGTCGTACTCTGACAACTCGGCTGTCGGTGTGTTGCGGGGTGATGGTTTTGAAGGGGTGCTCTGAGCGGTATCAGCTGCGAGAGCCACTGTTTTCTTGGGCGTCGTAGTTGCGCCCACGTTGAAGAAAGAATTGAGCTTTAGCTGGCTGCGCTCTTTTTTGTTTTTGGCGTCCTGGATTTTTTTCTCCTCTTCTTCCTTCTGGCGTCGCTTAGCCTCCTTTTCCTCGGCTTTCCGCTTGTCCTCCTCTTCTTTCTGTTTCTTCTTCTTCTCACGCTCTTCAGCCTGTGCTCGCTTCTTTGCCTCTAAGGCGGCCTTCTGCTCTTCCTTTTCCTGCTTGCGCGCAGCGTCTGCCTTTGCCTTTTCATCTTTCTCGGCGGACGTCAGGCGCTTACGTTTGGTAGATGGTGCGCCACTACCGCCGCTGCTACTGGATATAGCCGTGGAGGACTGTGATGGCGGAACAGCCGAGTCTAGGCTGATGACGAGTCGAGGCAGTGGGCCGGATAGCTTTGCCCCGTTTAAAGGAGTCGGATCTGGAGATGGTGATAGCCGTGTTGCTGTAATGCTTTCGATGTCGTCTAACAGAGACATTGGTTCGGAAAGAGGTGAATCGGGGGCCATGTCGGCACTCAATGTTGGTGATGGCTGTTCAATTTTCTCTGATGACGGGAAGAACCCATACTGTCAGCTTCTCCGGTTTCATTCTTGACACATCTCTTATAGAGGTTGGTGTTTGCAGAGACTTTACCGACCAGAAAGCGGTATGTTTTCGGCACCTGCCACTACTTGTGATTTCTTCGCATCTCCTGTTGGGTCCTGCCCAAAGCAATCCTCATGACTTCGTTTCCGGGATGGAGGCTCGCGGCCGTCCTGGATGTTGGGACACATTGCGAGAAGAGGCATCGGGAGGCGGCAAGCGGTGCCAGAACCTCAAGCGATTAAGAAGATGGGGTGTCCTAGACCACAGCAAAGGCCTATCTAAGCTTCTAAGCTTCAAAAATTAAAAGCGAAAAGAGGCAGACAATTCGACGAAGTCGCAAGACAGGCGTCCCACAGGTGCTCTGTCCGTTGAATGTGGGCTGGAGGACAGGGCATCGGAGGTTGCTGAGGCTGCCTTCCAAAAAAGAAAGTGGAATTGGACTGCGATGCGTGGCCCACAGGATCGGCGGATACGGAGGACGCGTTAAACGAAAGGAAGACGCGTTAATTTGGCGTAGCGCGATTTTATTGTGGCTGTTGCTGTGGCTGGCTCGAAATATATACAAGCACGTGCTCTAGGTATAAAGAACGGGGATTTATGGCCTGTTGGTATTACGATCCTTCTTGTTAGCGGGAAAATCCATAGTACTACGCGATTGTGTTCTTTCCTGTCGAGTTTTGAACTCGCCATAGTTTGTGTGGTATGCCATGAAAATCATGTAGTCACTCACATTTTTCTATTGTGCCTTCGCGGGTAAACGTATCCTACGATGCAAAGAAGGTTTGGAAGACGAGGAGTTGTGTGTAAATTATGTCCGGGTCGGTATTAGGGTAATTGTATATATCAATGGAGGAGAAAGAAAATGGTGCACTTCCAAGATGGCTGCTAACTTTGCAAAGTCCTCGTAAACGCCTACCAATGCAACGGTATGGAAGAATGCCATAAAGGGAAGAAGAGGTGGGGGGCCTCAGACAGTCATCGCGATTCCGTATGTCCAAGAAGCATTTTAGAGCCTGACCCTCTCGGGTAGATTTGAAAAGAAAATGAGATTATACATGCCTGTGAGGGAACGAAGCAGACATGCGAACAAAGCAGGCAAAATCACAAACAGAATCAAGAGCAGCCAAAAAGAAATATCAAGATCAAAAACAAAAACAAAGACAAAAAACGAGCCATGCTCGCGTGAGCGGACAGCTCAATCCGGGTTGGCAATAAACAGTCTGCCAGTCGAGAGAGTCATGGTTCGCTCGTCAACGCTGCCTCGCCGACGCAAATCATCAGCCGTCCTGACACTTTTCTCGCGAGTCAAAGCCGCATTGTTGGTGCTATTAGGCGGTAGGCGCCCGCCTATGCCGAGATCCGGAACATTATCAGCACGCTCTGCACTGCTGCCGCTGGCTGTGCTGCGCGCCTTGCCGCTGGCGGCGTCGTCGCGGTCACCCTGGCCGTCGAGTCCGCCCGCCGTGACGCCTCCGATCCCGTCATCGTTAAGACTGCCGGTACGCTCGGGGGTGTCGCCTGGACTCCACCGACGAGGTACGCCGCCCTGCGTATTTGAAGCAGATGGAGTGAGGCCGCCGGACGAGCTTCGGAAGGGAGGGCCACGACGGCCACTAGCAGTGCTGCTGCGGCCGCTGCTACCGGTTCGGCGGTGGTGTCCGCGTCCTGTGGGAATGTCTTCATCATCGCTGTCTTCACCCTCGACCTCGGTAGCACTCAGCCGCAGAGGAACGCCGGCAATGCCAACGTAGTTACTGTCAGCACCGAAGCCCAACGCGCTCGCCTTGCCGTGGTGCCGGATCTTAGCGGCAACCTTGCCGCTGGTCGAGAGGCCGGTGCTAGTTCTGCCGCTGCCACTGCTCGACACATATGTGCCGCCGCTGGAGCTGATCTCGCGGTTAGCCCGCATCTTGGCAGCGCGCTGCTGGGCGGCGACGCGCGGATCCTCAAACTGAGCACGCTCGCACCAGACGGTAGCCTTCTGGCGACGAAGCAGAGCCACATATGACGGGCTACCGCTGCTGCCAACTCCGCCAGACCTGGACGATGTGGACCTCCTGATGTCGTTGGTAGGACTTGTCCGGTATGCAGCGGGCGGTGCCATGCCGGTACTCGACACCGAGCTGAACGTGTTCACAGACGGCGAGCGGCGATTGAAGCCCGCCGGCGGTTGGGCAAGCTGCATCGGGTTCTGCGGTGGTATATGGTTGGGAGGCATCGGATTGGAGGCGGGAAAGACGTTGGATGAGGTTGTTCGTGTGCGGGAATGTGCGTAGGCATTCGCTTGGTCGGCCGGGACTGGACGCCGCCGTACTGGCTGGTGTGCTTCAAACATTGTCGAGGAGGAGGAAGAGAAGGAAAGGGAGAAAGGGTGGAGAAAGAGGACAGAAAGAGGCAAGGGATGCCGGAGGGGCGGAAAGCCGGAAGAGTCTTCCTGCAGCCCGGTAATATATTATCTCCTTTCG
The DNA here is from genome assembly GCA_000806385.1 of Leptographium procerum. NCBI lineage: Eukaryota > Fungi > Ascomycota > Sordariomycetes > Ophiostomatales > Ophiostomataceae > Leptographium > Leptographium procerum. Next base: position 24,315 of record JRUC01000220.1, read on the forward strand.
TTCCCGTTCGCGTAGTTTTTTTCCCGCCTCTATTTTTTTTCTCTTGTTTAACTCTCTCCTTCAAATATGGGCGTAGCCAGCGGGCTTTGGTAATTGACAGCCAGTGGGCAGAGCAGGCAAAGCCTTTGAGAGGACCGACCGGGCCCAGAATCCAAAAAGGGTGTGAAGAAAAAGGCCGGTACCAGCGGTCTTTGGATAAGGCGCGGAAGAGGAGTGAAGAGGAGAAGAAAGGAGGCGGATGCGGAGAGAGGGAGCCGCTCAGTGTTGTGAAATATTTTTGGCTTGGAGGCTGTTTTGGATACTCGGTGGTAGCGGCCCGGATTTCGCCCAAGCTGACCCGCAGAATTGCGTAACAAGAGTCGTACTGTCAGCTATGGAGCTGCGCGACGGGATCTGTTGTGTTCTTGGGGGTTCCTCGTCCGTCAATTCGGCGCGGAACGATCATACGAAGCCTTGGGAGGCATACGGGAGAGAAAAGGCAGTGATTGGGGGGAATGCAAAGAGGTATGTGGGAAGCTTGGGCGTTTTATTGGAGCGGTCGGTGGGCGCCACCTTTTGCTCGGCCCTCTTCAACGTTGCATAGCGCCGGTCTGATGATGTTATGGTGTGAAGAGGATGCTTATGGGTTCTGTTGGTTGGGCGGGAGTGGGCGGAGAGTGTCTGTGGGGATTTGGGAGGATAGGCCAGTATTATTGGGAGTAGGCCACGGTGGGATTGGTGGTGGCCGCTCAAGAGGCCAGCAAGTAGCGAGAACGGGCGTGCTGCACGTTTTGAACAGTTTCGTCCGGGGTGCGTTGACTGGGTTTCTCTTTCCTCTTGTCTCGCATATCTGTTATTACTCTTTTTTGTCTTCTTGCCTGCTCCGTATACGAATTTACCCCCCTCTTTTCCGTTTCTCCTTCTGCCGAAACGTTTTGCGACGAAAGTGGGAAATCACGACTGGCGTGTCTTGAGCGAGGACGGAACAATGACGTCTAGCCAGAGTTGGCGGTTCCAGCGCCTTTGACTGATCACGCCGGCTCCCTGGGCCGCCTCTAGGGCGGCAATATGATAAGCATTACCTAGCACCAAGTCAAAAAGCCGTTAATACGGAAAAATTTGAGACAAAGAAACAGAATCAAGTAGAGAGAGCAGCGAGCAGGAATGTCCACCGTTGCCAAAAGCCGCTATCGTATCTCTAGCCTGTACTGCTAGTAAAAAAAAGCCATTCGGTGTTTCCGCATACTAATGTACATAGTATATATGTTGATGATTGGCCTTCCCGATTTGGCACCCCTGCTCTCTGGGCTGCAGTTTTATACAGGCACTTTCGCTGAATAGACCATTCGGAATGTGACAGGCATAATACCTACATGCATACAATGATTATTAGTCTCGATGGTTTAGAAAATCGGAACACCCGCATCCTATGCTCAATACGCCTTGCGGTGGGGAGCAGGACGGCCCATCTGACTGTGTGCATGCCAACCAGTTAGCATATCAGGTCGTTGTCGTATAGCCCTCGCGGCCTCCGAAAGGCTGAAATGCTGATATGCTGAAAGCCCAGCCAATGACGCCGACACCATTTTTGCTAATGCTGCAAATCTTGCTGTCGGGTTTTCATATCAGGGCGTCAATGGTTTGGCTTGGCCACGTGCCACAGTGCTGGCTCTGCTGGGAATCGAACCATGAGGCATTTTTACAGTGCCCTACTCAACATATTATTGAATACGGGTAGACAGTAATACTGGGAAGGCTGAAAAACATTGGGTTTTCTGTGATAGCGACGCATTAGTCCCATTAGGCGATTGCATCCGCCAGCGCAAAGTCAGTAACACTAAATAATACTCAATCTGCAGGTTGAAATTTCATCGGGCCACCATCCCCTTCCCTACGGGGGGGCAAAACAGGCTTCTTTTCGGCGTTTTTTTGTTGGTCTCTCGAGCGTTTCCTGTTCTTATGTGGCTAGCCATGCTTGTTCTCAAAAGCACTTTCCTTTCTGGTTCCGAACCGACTGTCCGCTCTCTTCGCCTCAATCCTAGCAACGTTGTACTCCCTCTCCTCTCTTTATTATCCTTTTGTATAGTTTCTTGAATGTTCTTGCCATAATTCCGGCGGCATGCCAAATTAAAAAAAATGTTTACCTAAAGCGGACTGCGACAACTGGCTTATTCTCGTAGGTCGTATTTCAAGCATACTTCGCAAAACTTCCCATGCGGAAAGCCTGGGCTGCCGATTGCCTCGATGGTCAACAGGATCATTTCGACAGCTTCGTTAGTAAGGCTACATCGGAGCACTCTCAATTCCCGCTCCACCCAAAGTATACTTTACCGCCTGCTCTAGAAATAAAAAAGTTGGCGGAAGAGCGGAGGTGGGCAAATTTCCTAGATTAACTCAGCCTTATTACCCCATTACTGTGGTAGGACTTTTTTGGTATTCTGCAACTCAGCAGTAAGCTCACAAGCCTCAGTCACGTGTTAAAATGATTAAGCATTTCCAGTGCCTCTCGGCGCTCTAGAGATTCCGTATTAGTGGGTCACCCATACGGAGTAGAGGGGTAGGCCCGCTGTAGATTACATAGAACGCGGTCGAATGGTTCCATCCCCGCCAATTATTATGGGAGGGCAGCCCGCATAACCACAGTCCAGTCAAAAGGTGCAGCCATCTCGTTGCGCAACGACTCCTTCTCACATGCGCCGGCATTGATCTTTGGTTTTTTGTCCTTTTTTTGTCCGTCCTCGACAAGCGTCCCTGCCGTCTCCGGTCTCGTCGCCTCGAATGACCGTCGCCTCTGGCCGTCACTGTTCCTGAAATGCCTCCCGACCGGGATCCGCTGCCCAGCAGCGACGGAGACGGCAGCTCCTCCCCGGGACCCGTCGCCGCCTCGCAGCTGTGTGGCCATACAGACGGCGATGGCGGCCTGCAATCAGAAACCACGCCGCCACACCACCAGGTGCCCGACATCTGCCACCAGCTCCGACGCAAGCTACTTGCCTTTCTAGATGAACGGCCCGACAACAAGACACTTCAGGCCGTGCAGGTCCAGATGCGCATTTCCATGGGCGTGGTTGATGAAGCCTTACGGCGTTATGCGTGGGTGTGCCTCCTTTGATGCGTCCTCCTCTGGCCTCTTGAGCATGCCGAAGCCCAATGAGGGACTCTGTGCTCTATGAAGTGTGTTTATTGTGCTGACAAAGGGCCTCGCAGACTGGACGAGCTGGCGCTCTCCTATAATGGCGGAAAAGACTGCCTTGTCTTGCTTATCCTCATCCTCGCATGTCTTCCTGCTCGACTGTCTGCAGAATCCAATGGCACGCACGGCGACGACGCAAAGCCGAGTGCCAAGGCCAAGGTCACGGCCAATGGCCTTGTCACAGAGTCCGCCCACACCCCTGCCCCAGCCAATCTCTTCCAGGCGATATACATTGTCCCCCCAGACCCATTTCCCGAAGTGGACGCTTTTGTAGCCACGTCTACGGCAGAATACCATCTTGACCTCGCACGATATGCGCTCCCTATGCGCGCCGCCCTCGACGCCTACCTTGGCGAGCACAAGACAGTCAAGGCGATCTTCATGGGCACGAGGCGGACCGACCCTCACAGCGAGTTCCTGACACACTTCACGCCCACGGACGCGGGCTGGCCCCAGTTCATGCGCGTGAATCCGGTCATCGACTGGCACTATGCCGAGATCTGGGCAGTACGTTCCCTTTCCCACAGCAAGCTAACCTATGACGTAATTTACTCGGGGCAGCTAACCACCACCGTGCAGTTCATCCGGCATCTCGATATTCCTTTTTGCAGCCTGTACAACAAGGGCTTTACCTCGCTGGGTGGCACCACGGATACGCGGCCGAACCCGGTCCTGGCAACAAGCGGCGATGCCGACTCGTTCCGTCCAGCGTACGAGCTGGTCGCCGACGACGAAGAGCGGTTGGGTCGTGGCCGATAGGAGCGGGCCGGGACGATGGCATTGGAATTTGCGGTGACGCTCGTATCATGCATTCGGACGGCAAAGACAGAGGCCGTCGTGAGGCGAGAGACGGCGAGAGACCACAGAGCCAGGGTTCGGCCGCCAAGCAGCTGAAAAGGCATGTGCAACGAAGCCGGAAAGATGCAAAGCTTCTAAGCATACATATTTTTTAGCTCTCTGACAGGAGACTCCATCTGATGGCTCCCGCATCGGCTATGGTTGCAACGCAGCAGTGCGGCTTTGCCTGTATACAGAAGAGAGAACTATCTCACATCCTACAACTCCGCATGATTAGATGTTTAGTTTTTCATATATAAGCTTCACTAACAGGCTTCATCTCAATTTATCATTTCAGACACAGTCGAGCTGCTTGTGTACGTTCTGTTGCCCGTATGCACCCAAAAATTAGACGTGTATCTTACTTGCCATTCCCAGTTGGGGGCTGAATGGCTCGATGTTGTAACTAGAGCCGGTAGTTTTTGATGTTTGCTTTTTACTGTATATTTTCTGTGCTGAGCTTGTAGGATATCTTAAGTTAAGGTGCGGTCGAGCCTTCCGTACGGCTGCTAGAACAGCGCCAGTTCCACCGAATTACAGTGCAGGAAGGAGATATGCAGGCGGCCTTGTGGACTATCCGAGGCGTCTGATTGGTCACTGTCCCATGCTACTAGGACAGGGGCCTTTACATACATAGTACTATCTTAGTTCTAATTTTTTTTAGCTTTCAGCCGATGTGACGTCTCCCTTTTCTTGATTCAGCTTTCTCGTGAGCGACGCGCAAGTTGTCAATTCGTCTAGAGCTTTTGACGACGCGGGAGAGTTTCTTTTTTTCTGTTAACTGCAGAGCCTCAGACCTGCAGCTGCTAGCTTCCATCTGCGAGAAGACATCAGACGAAATTACACGACATCAGCGCAGGTCCATGGCTGTGACGACATTATGAAGTTTGCCAAGGAACTCGAGCAAGAGCTCGTGCCTGGTGAGTAGAGCTGTTCCTTTCTTTCTGTCTCTCTCTCTCTCTCTTCTTTCCCCGTCCACTTTCTCGCCTCTTTTTTCTCCTTTTCCTTTGCTTGCACAGCCACTGACAGCCCCTGCAGAGTGGCGCATCAAGTACCTCAACTACAAGGCCGGAAAGAAATACGTCAAGGCGGTCAACCGCGCCATCGGCCGTGCCAATGCCACACCGAATCTTCGCCGGTCCGGCGACCAGCCGCGCCGAGCCTCTCAGGGCCTATTTGCGCCCGGCAGCCCATTTAGCGCGGCAAGGGCGGGCACGAACACGGCCACTGCTGGACCTGGTGCCGATGGTGAAGAAGCGGTGTCGCTGCGCGACAGCCCTGCGCCCTTGGGGCGTTTGCGAGCCACGCCGAGACAGACAGGACAGCAGCAGCAGCAGCAGCCGATGACTGGGTCGGGGCGGATCAGAACGGGCGCGAATCAGAGCAGCAGCGAGCGACAAGGCCTCGCAGGGCCGATACAGGAGCGGTCGCAACAGCACTATGGCAGCTTCATGTCTTCACCGCGGCTGCGCAGTCCGTCCGTAGCCACCGATGGCTCTCGTCTCTTTGAGCTGCCGGCGCCGGCACTCCGCGTGCCGTCCCACACCGGCGGGAATGCGCCGGTCGAGGCATCGGGCACCGAAGCTGCAGCAGCTGCAGCAGCTGCAGCTGCTGCAGCTT